>JAOUQW010000038.1:8812045-8823180 GCA_028565825.1 Olivaichthys viedmensis | reverse complement strand
GCGCTGCTGCCACACGATTGGCTGATTAGATAATTGCATGAATGAGAAGGTGTACAGGTGTTCCTAATAAAGTGCTCCGTGAGTGTATGTGGAGGAATCTAGCTCTTTGCCTGGTCTAAGACCCAACAGCCTTACCAGAGGGCATGAGTGCCCAGGCTGAAGCTGTAGGTATCAGGGCACCGGAAGAGGCAGATGGCCATAAGCGAGTGGGAAACCGAGAGACATGAGGAGGATCACAGACAAGGTCAGGCAGACGGCAGAGGAACAGGAAATGACACAGGATCTTTTTTTTGGCAGTTGCAACCAAAGCGGGCTTTCCCGCTGACTGACGCGTGAGCAGGGAAATGCTGACATTGTTGAAATTTGAATTTCACCATTTATGTTTTTTTGCAAAACACCAGGTCAGATCAGTCCCTCTTGATTGGTGAGAGGGGCCTGACCTGCAGTTGGCAGACGTAGGAGGTTTTAGTGGTCAGTCAGGTTCAATTTATAATAGCTACGCAACTCAATTCACAGCCTCTTGTTGTTAAAATAGGGGCAACAGAGCATGAAGAGGAACAGCTTCCTTACATGACAATGTATAATTTTCCATTCTAACACCTTATTTTAATAAAGTAAAAATAATACAGAAAAATAAGCTGGTTTTGGATTTGGATTGGATTTTCTGGAAATGGTGTGTTTTAAAATATACTGGTGGTTCTAACAATTGATCCTCCAACTTTTTGAATTATCTTGCATGATCTGATGTTCTCCTTTTGCATCTACAATTGCACAAAACAATATGAGATTGAGAGACAGAGAGAATTATTTTTTTTTGTGTCTGGTCTTGGTCTGTAGGAGCATCACACTGACAAAAATCTGAAGAGCTCAGAGCTGTTGTGACATCCCTGAGATTGATGGGTAAAATGAAACCATCCTGTAATAAAAGAAAACTCTAAGAAACAAAAAGCAGGATTTTAAAATCCCCTGTCAATGCAGAAACATTGATCCCTCTGGAAGCCAACCAAGGTATGAGCATAAAGCACAAAAAGGAAAATGTCATGAAGAGATTAAGCAATGAAAGGTACTGTGTGAATGCCCGCTTTATGGGAGCTGGTCATCTGGAGAAAGGACAGGGCTCTGCAGGATTATGAAGCAGAGCAAGTATTCTTTTCAGGACTGTAAAATGCAGGTCTGGAATCAATCTGCGATGATATCTTTTGAGTCACCCCATGCTATTTAACCGTCTTCCTTTTTCTGTTGTTTTATCAGTGAAGAAATTATACATTTTGTGCTGTACCTGCTCACAAGCACTTTAGCAGAATGCTGTAATAATATAGCTGTAATAAATAGTAAAGATAGTGTAGTTTAGGGGTGCATCCTCGGCCCCTCCAAAAGCCTGCCTGACTCTTGATCATCTTTCATTACGGAAATAACACAGCTCATAGCATTATTCGAACCTGATAGTGCTTCTTTGAGAATTACATACCATTTACACATCCGTACAAGCTGCATTGACTTATGTAGAAAATTATATAAACTCACACAAATGCACATACCATGGATAATGAATGATGTTTTGGTTAAACAAGTACAATAGAACCGGTGTGAGGCCAAAATCTAAATACCATAGAATCTGATTGCTGAAGCAGACTTTTCTCTTGCCTAAAGGTTTTTTTCTACATACTCACTTAATATCTGTTTCTCTCCCTTTCTCTCTCTCTTTCTATCATATGCACAAACACACACAGGTACACACAGATGTCTCATTGTTCCTCTGAGGCGCGCTTGGTGTGCTTAATTAAAGTTAAACTGCGGGAATGTCCCTGCAGCTCTAACTGCAGTGTGGCTCAGTTCAGTGTGAGGCTCTGAGCTCTCGCTCTCTCTACCTCCTCCAGCGTCTAGACTCTGTCTTTTATCAACTTGTTCAGGAAATCGAAGCTGCCCCCACAGCACTCTTCCATAGCATGCTTCCCAGTGCGAGCCCGTGCGTAGATGCAGCCAGTTTGTAAATTCACGCACATACAAAGCTCTGTTTCAGTTCCCAAGGTTCTTCATCACAACCTTTGAGACTCTTGGCAAATATATTAATCAGCCAAATATAATTTGTGATTTACAAGACTTAATACACACTTAAATTTAAAAGATTATAAAAAAAGTTCACTAAAAGAGCTACTTCAGTTGAATTATCTTCGAAGGAAGGAAGATTTATGTGCTCACACTGTTTACTTTCTTTGCTGTAGTGCCTTCAACATCAGGTTCAACGCAAACCATGTCTGATGGTAAAGGTTATCTTTTTTGCTTGTGTTTAGCTTGAGTGACAAGCTCAGTGAGTGAACTGGGGCACTCGTAAGGGGATCAGGGCAGGATAGTTCTAGTTCACGCAGATAAGAGAGACAGGCCATGTGCTGCTTATTTAGTCTGCACTATGCAAAGCTTCAGCTCTGACACTACCTATACCGCCTTCTATCCAGGCCAACTTTAAGATGAAAAAGGCCTGGTGCAAACATGTTGAAAGGCTTTTGAAGTGGCTGATATCTTAGACTATTAGGACGTACACAAGGGAGTGAGAGTCAACCTGTTCTTTACTACTTTAAATTTATATACCTCAAGCTTCACAGTGTCTTGGGTTTCTGCATATAAGCCTCTTCAATCAACAGCATAAATAAGTGAGCAATACTGCAAATCACCTCTCCTCATAATTGTGTAGAATACCTTTTATCTGAACACTTCTCAACAATGTGACCTGCTAGTCAACAGCTGTTTAGTCCCCCATGGCTGCAGCTACTGCAACACTTATTAGACTGGACATTAACAAGGCCATGCACCAGCCAAATGCCTTGTAACATGGACAAGCAAGGTGTCGAGATCATTAATTTTAACGAGGAGAGGCAATAATAATCTCATCGGACCACTTCTTCGTGGGTGCCTCTCCACACAGGACCGCAGGGAGAGAGGGGTAAAACCCTGAAACTTCCAAGATAAAACAGCTTGGACTCATTACATATTAGTATTAGTTTAAGCTCCATTACCAGGACCCGCTGTGCCGAGCAAGAAATCCCTAACTCCTCAATCTGGCGGGCATAGGAATTTTAATTGTCTGAGACAAAGGAGGTTTTAATTTTTCAGCAGACCATCTATCTTTCTACCTCGTCTCTCTCTTGCATGCCCCTCCCCTCACTTCCACGGAACAATAAAATTGTCTAGGTTTAAGTTATGGCAAGCGTTTGAAGTGCTGGAGTCGCCCGTAAATTTGGCAGGCACCTTTGGGAGCTGCTCACAGTGGAGGCTGCTGCGCCACTATTTCATAGCCAGGGTGATTTGTGGTGCTCTGCATCCCTCTCACTACGGCCTCATAAATCACAACTCACGGTGCTGTCGTTAGGGGCCAAGGGGCCCCACCAAGTGAGTGCCCAAGGGCCACTTCTCACGGACTAACGCTTGCAGCCGTTTCACCGGTCGTCACATTTCACTGGCCTGAACCCGCCCTGAACGAACTGACCTCAGCTATCAAACCCAGGTTTCAACTCCCTTTCCTCCCAAGCGCAGGGCTGGCTTTCCTCACTGCCTTTGCCCACACACTCATCCAGGCTCAGCTTTCCTCGGCCTTCTCTGGCCAGAACTCTTCTCTTGTCCTACACACTCATAAAAAGCATATTTGGATTAAGTTATAAAAGGCTTTTGCAGCAAATGCACCGTTTCATATGTTTAAAAGAGAGAGAAATGTCAGTGGGAGAATAAAACTGAGTTATTGTTTCCAGTTTGAAAAAGTGCAGCAACAAGTATCTGATAAAATCAAGGCAGTGTCTGAGGAAAGTGAGAGAGGATGAGAGAAGGAAAAGTGCCCAGGAGGTCTATGCATGATCTTTGTCCTTTTTTTCGTCAGGCTCCAGGGCTTCTTGCTGTAGACACCTGTGTGCGTCTTATGTTTCAGCGAGTGTCTGAAAAACAAGCGCTTGGCTCCGATCTCTTAATCCGCGTGGCTCCATGAAGCATGGTCACATGATACAAGCAGGCCAATGATGATGGTGGGCCTTGGTGGTGGGTGGGTGTGCGGGGAGGGGAATGCAAGCGTAATCTTTTCTAATTCAAATCAAGGAGGTCCCCAGTGGAGCACGGGGATGATACCCTATCCGCTGCAATCAGGCCGACCTCCACTTCGGCCGCGCTCTAAATGATTAATGGAGCTGCCTTCCCACCTGTTACCATGGCAACGGGTAACACGATAGCCCACAGGAATTTGTCTGCCCTCCCAAGTGTGCGCCAAGGGAGGAGGACGAGAAGGAGGGAGAAAAAGGGAGAAAGATCAAGAGCAAGAAAGACGAGCAAAGGGAGAGAGAGAAAGAGTAGGGTAAAGTCTATAGGAAATAGCTGAAGAGAGAGGATGGGTTCCAGTAGGGTCCAGAAAGCCCATATTTCACCCCGACGGTTATTAAACAGCCTAAAAAGTATGATTTCCAACAGGACAGGCAGGGCAGGTGTGTATGGGAATATTACTTATGTTAGACTCCTAATGTATATTGATGAACTGCTGAAATGAAGGCAGTATCTACCATGCTGATTGGTTACAGTGTAAAACACAGAAAGTGTGGACAGAATTAACAACTACAACCTAATAAACCCTGTGGCATACCTTTTTACATTTGGCTTTGGAAGAGTTGTTGTGGCGAGCGACACTGCGGCTACTGACTTAGCACCTTGCTAAAAATACTGCCACTGTTAGCTCTTTGTCTGGGTATGCTCACATCCCCAGCTGACAAAGTGGCAACAGAACAACCCTGTGGGGTCTTTCTGGTTTCCCATAGCAGCCAAGCATACTGACAGAAAGCAATTGATGCGGGAATCCATGTTAATGAGGTGGGACCTCTTATGCTTAAGTGGCCCAGGCTAGTTAAGAGGCTACATGGGGATTAGATATTGATAGATACTCAGGGGCTTCATTGATTTGGCCATCATGTTCAGTTGGAAAGGCCTTGTACAAGTGTATGTCTTAGTTACCTTAAGACTGTGGTGAGGTGTATGTGTTATGAAAGATGTGTGCCTTGTAATAACCTTAATCTGGGTTTGAAAAGAGCAGCTTTTCATTTAACCCAACTATGCGAGTTTAATGCTTTTATTACCAAACTAATTTGTTGTTAAGTTCATTTGAGTAGTAAACACACAAAACGAAATGCAAAATGTACATTACGCAATTATTGCATGTACCAGTGAAATTGATCATGTAGGCCTAAATGATTTCAGCCAATGATTTCAGAGTTTTTGACCTCTGTGGTACATTTGATTAATGTTTACATTTGTAAACATCTAATCATTATTTTCTTTAAAAAGAAAGTTTGAAAAAAACAACCCCACATCATTCAGTCATGGGTATGGAGCTGTCACGGTTGCCAACTGTCACGCTTTTGTCATGAAACTCACGCTTTCGGGTTCTGCCTCACGCTTTCATGCCAAATTATGAAAATACCCTCAATTACAGCCTTCTGATGGAGAAAATGATCCGAGTCAGTTTTTTTTAGCATGGTGAACTGAGATTGGTTCATAAGAGGCAACGTGATGTAATATGAGCAACTTTTTTTTTTTTATCAGTGTTGATGCACTGTTCAACAGTGGGCTGTAATTGTAATTGTTATTGTAAATTAGTCCAAACATTTGCTTGTAAACACGCAAGCTAAATAAGCAGTATTCTTTCTAGCTAGCTATATGCACTATAGTTCTGGGAGGGCATGTTTATGTTCATGCTTAGTTAGCCTACATTTTTAAGTGCAAGTCCATCTAATAATGTAATTCTTTATACAATCTTTGTAAGCCCTCTGAGCCATTCCTGAAAGTAGGCAACCCTGGGAGCTGTGAATGTGTGTGTGTGTGTGTGTGTGTGTGTGTGTGTGTTTGATTGTTGAAGAGTATCTGGTATCAGGGTCGTTGTGGTGGTTAAAGGTGGAATCAGCTGCTTGGCTTTCACAGGAAACCACATAGACAGAAAATGCTGCATGCTGCCCTGTATTGAAATACCATCCCTCTGTGTGTATGTGTGTATTAGAATACCATGTGTCTTGTTGTTCACGCCATTACCGAAGGTAACTGTATACACGAAGTAGCTTCTCCCACAACATCTTGTCAGTTATTAATACAGCCACAGATTTGTCTTTTGTCTTTCCAGGGCTTCTGCAGAAAGGAGGGAACCAGACAAAAAAAAATCAGTTGTAACTACATAAACACTGTGTGAACACCATCCAAGACGGCACAAAGTTGTGGAACACAGAGAGCAAGTTACTGGCATGTATACTGTTATAAACATTCACAGAAAAGTTGCTTTATTATTCAGGTTATTGGTAAAATATTTTCTAGTTAATGGGCTTGGGAAATGCTTGTGTGTGTAAGTGTATGTGAGTGTGTAAGTTGCTCATAACCAGTATGTGCATGAACAGCGCTGACTGAGTGTTGCACTGGGGGTATTAATGACAGGCCCACAGAGCAGGTCTACGTCACTCCTCTGCTGCTTTGGGTCTCGGTGGCCCTCAGACTCCAGTTTCCCCTGCTTCCTGTCCATTCTCACACACAAGACACAAACCGACTGAGACCCAAACACACATCAGTCTGTTTTTGTTCCAGTTTGGCAGTTCACGCTCATTGTACCTTCTCTCAGCAAACTGAATCAACCTGTAAGAACAACCTGAATGCAACAGCTAGATATTTTCATGGTCCCATATTAACAAGTGTAAAATTAGGCATATGACAGCCATATGATATACAGTATATATCATCCATGGTTGACAACTATCAACATTCTTAAAATGTTAATAACCTTTATTTTCCTAAACAAATCATTAATGTCAAGTATTTTAGAGAATTAGGTGGCAAGACTAATCTCAAGACCTGCCCCTTACTGTTCAGTTCATATTTCACATGACTAAACATTCCCTGTTCTCAAGCCATACTGCTTACTTCCATTGACAAGCATATCATCACTGTCCAAAGAAAAACATGTATCTCCAAAATTCCAATTGTTCAGGAACACGAAAAAACACTTTTTCATATCACTAACCATACACAATAAATCCGAAATTCACGGTGTGATTTGTCAGCTTTTCATCGGTCATTTAGATGTTAACTGCTGTGGAGTAGATGGAGGTTTTTGCTCACATTCCATATATGATAAAAAGTAAAAAACGCAAAATGTGGAGATATGTGTTTTTCTTTGGACAGCGACGATATGTTCAAAATAGTGAGGAATTTCAACTGCAATAGTGCTGTGAGTAGATTACTGAGAGCTTAAGACTATGGGACTTATTCTGAGTTAGCAACTTAAGTCAACCACTTAAGTTCAATAGATAGGTCAATTGTGTGTATTCACATTGTTCAAAACATGAATTTCAGAGTTAAAAATTGTGGTTACAATAAATTGTCAGACAGTGGTCCTAGGCTTTATGTACTGTAGGTCCTTGTTGGAGTGGATATTGCACAAGTTCAAAGTCGCGCACGGGGTGGTGTTTGCCCAAAAGAGGCTTGTCGGATAACTAAGACAAGCCTCTTTTGGGCAAACACCGTGCGTGGAACTGTATAAGTAGTTGATAGATAATTCTGAGATCTGAATACCAATGTGCACAAATTCAGTATTAAGTCCTCACTATGCACACTTAACTCTGAATCTTTGAATAAGTGTGTAAAGGTGTAAAGACAACTTTGACTGTCAATCGTTTCCAGATCTGTAACACATTAAGAAGCAAATAATTGTTTTTAATAATAATTATGTTTTCCAACCCAGCTCAAAAGCACAAGGAACACTCCATCTCAGTCAACAGCTGCATTTTAAAGAGAGGAGCAGTATCAAAGGGCAAAGCGCTTTCCAGGCCCGATGCGGGGTGTGTAAGGGGTGTTCAGGCGTCTGGACAGTAGAAGCTGAAGGGGCCAGTCTAATCGCATTTCATGATTAATGAGCGGAGGAAATAGGGTCATGTTGTATTAAGAAAATGTGTGTTTAAACCAAAAACCGGCTCAGAGCAGCAGACTAATGCATCTGTTATCGACTGGACACCTGAGAGCGAGAGGCTGTTAGTGCTCCCAGTGGCCTGTAGGGCCATCCATCCTCACAGAGCGCTCCTCTTTTCCCCTCTCCTTCACTGTCCCTCTCCCCCTTTTTCATTCCTTTTTTCCTCTCTCACTTTCTCATACAAAGGTTCATCACTGTTTCCCTTTATTTAAATCCCCTTTCCCTCTTATTGACTCTCTTGCCCTTCTCCAACTGTTTCCTGGTTTGTTCTTTTTTTCCATCCCTCTCTTTCCTCCACACTTTCTCCAACTCCCTTCTTTTCAATTGGACAATAGGCTGTGTGTGTGTGTGTGTGTGTGTGTGTGTGTGTGCATGCTCGAAGTTAGTTTCTGGCAAATCCATGATGGGCAACACTCAATCCTCTCTGAATCCCCTCACTGAACAGGAACCTGATCCGAATGGCTTGTTGGGGATACAGAAGCATGGCCCCAGGGCTTCAATGAGTTTCATCCCTGCTAGTACTTTCAGCACACACTCCTCTAATGTCAACAGAGACTAGTAAGCCTCACAAATGTCCAGCTTAAGAAAATTACAGTCAACTCCAGAATTATTGGCACCCTTCATGAAATTGAGTAAATATAAAAAATGAATAACATGCAATGAATTATATTCGTAGATATTCGAGACACGTAGAGAATCTTTGGCACTCCTCCATGCAGAACATTTCAAGTGTCTTTATATTCTCAGGTTTGTGTATGTCGACTCTCTTCATCCATTTTCAATTCAAACACAGGTTTTAAATAGGGTTTAAATGCAGAGACTGAGATGGCCATTGCTTAACATTGATTTTTGTTCCCGCAACCATTTCTGTGTTGATTTAGATTTATGTTTGGGGTCATTATCTTGTTGAAAAATCCATCTATGGCCAAGTCTTAAGACTCTAATAGCTCTTGGACCACTAGCCACAGAACAGCTTCAGAGCATCAAAGATCCATCACCATACACTCTCGTAAAAAAAAGGTATGGAACTGTACCTTTCCTTGTCACTGGGGTGGTACCCTCAAGTGTACATCTTTTGTACCTTTAGTATGTATCTTTCACTTGGAAATGGGAATATTGTGTACCTTTAAACATAATTAGACCTTAAGAACCACTGTTGTACCTTTATTTCGCTTTTAGAGTAAAGCTTTAAATGTACGTTACATGCACCTTCCCAAGTAAAAGATACATACTAAAGGTACAAAAGATGTACCCTTGAGGGTACCACCCCAGTGACAAGAAAAGGTACAGTTTAGTATATGTGCTTATAACTTGCAATGTTTAAAAAGGACATTAAAAGCCACAGACTGCAGTGGTAATGCAAGTATTCAGTTATTTGATTCGGAAAGAAATATTTTTTTTTAAATACACTTTTTTTTATAACTTCAGCAGTTTATCAAAAAAATATCTTTATATATAAAATACACCTTTCTCCGATGTTAAAAAAAAGAAAGAAAAAAAGACTACCCTGTTTTACACATCTTGTAGCAAATTTCAAGAAATCTGCGACGCCTGAAAATATTATAACGGCATCATCTATACCGGTACAACTTAACCATAACAATATAACTCCTTTCCAGAATGTCACACCGATGGTATTGGACCATGAAGCTGTTGGCAGATGTAGCCCATCAGTTGTGATCGAAGACCAAACCTTCCCCACTATTATCCTTCAGCGTTAGCCGTAATGAATAAACACACACACTGGTCTCAGATCAGCGCAGCTCAGCGGGTGCAGTGGAGCAGATGAATGGTATGTACCTTTGGTGGAACTCTTCATGCAAGCGGATGAATGATAGCCCTGGGATTTCAGAGACTCATGCCTCTGACGATCTACAACATAAAAAGCCAGCGTGAGATGAGAGTTCAGGTGAAGTTGTGGAAGTGATCGAGTGATCGTGCTGATCAAGTCAACAGGCCTTGAGACAAAGAAACAACGAGCACTGCTCTGAGAGAGTGAACACCTTGCATGAGGCAGGGAAAAGATATGAAAGATTAACTCGTCTGCACTTTCCCCATGACGTGCAAGCACAGAGAGGAACAAGAACCAAGAAGGGTGACACAAATATCATCAACCTCATTCAAACCAACACCAGAATGTGAGCTTGAATGAGTGAAGATGCATAAGAAGTGAGTATTGTCGAAAATAAATGAAACCATACAATAGTGAAAAAGAAGCAGGATGCAAAAGCACGAGTTTGTCTTTGGTCACTGAGACTCTGGGTGTGAAGCAATAAGCTTACATTACTGCAGAAATACACATTTCATGATAAGCAGTGAGCAGGAAGCACTTTTAAAGATGTATAAAACTATATAAGGTCATTGGAAGTATCTCAGTATTTGAAAATGTTTCTTTCGGTATATTCAACTTTAAGCTATTGTCGACTAAAGTGCACAGGAATAGACTACGGCTCGAAAGTTTGGAATCACCCGTCATATTTTATTCAACACTCATTATTTTATTCACTAAAAACATATAGAGTGTAGCTCTAAATATTATATACCAGACACCAAAATGTATTTTTGAATGTTTTATTGAGTATTTCATGTGTTTGTGGGGAAAAACGAATTAAATGATAAATAATATACTGCAATTATCTATGTATAGTAATTTCTCCTCAAGATTTAATATTTAAAATATGAGCTGTTCTGGATATTATTATTTTTATTAGAACATCGTTATCAGTGATTTTGGAAACACCTTCAGCACTGTACATCACGTCTAGACACGGCTAAAACGTCAAAAAAAATTATTAAGCTTCCTAAAAAGTATGTGAAACCCATGAAGTTGTATAATATTAGAATAATTTTATATATGTACATGAATTTCTTTTATTTTATATTATTGAAAACACTGATTCCAAATGTCTGAGCAGCGCTTTTGAACAGTAGTGTATATGCTAAGGCTCTATGATAAGGCACTGCAGAACACAGCCAGAATCACAGAATTGGGACATAAGAAGACATTTCAGATATAAACACGGAAATTAACTATTCGGTTATAACTATTCATGTTAGCTCAGCTCGCTTGGTTAGCGCCAACGCCTTTGTTAGCTCAGCTAGTTAGCATAGTTAACAGCATGGTCTTTGTTGGCTCAGCTAGTTAGCATAGTTAACAGCATGGTCTTTG
>JAOUQW010000038.1:8778924-8790446 GCA_028565825.1 Olivaichthys viedmensis | reverse complement strand
GAGGGAGAGAGAGAGAGGGGGAAGAGAGGGAGGGAGAGGGAGAGAGAGAGGAGAGAGAGAGAGAGAGAGAGAGAGGAGAGAGAACACGCGAGAGAGAGAGGAGAGGGAGAGAAGAGAGAAGAGAGAGGAGAGAGAGAGAGGAGAGAGAAGAGAGGGGAGAGAGAGAGAGAGAGAGAGAGAGGAGAGAAGGGAGAGAGAGCGAGAGAGAGAGAGCGAGAGAGGAGAGAGAGCGAGAGAGAGGAGAGAGAGAGAGAGAAGGGAGAGAGAAAGAGAGAGGAGAGAGAGAGGAAGAGAGAAGAGAGAGAGAGAGAGAGAGCAGAGAGGAGAGAGAGCAGAGAGAGAGAGAAGAGAGGAGAGAGAGAGCAGAGAGAGAGAGAAGAGAGGAGAGAGAAGAGAGAGAGAGAGAAGAGAGGAGAGAGAGGAGAGAGAGAGAGAAGAGAGAGAGAGAGAGAGAGCAATATATTTTAATTACGGCAAAGTGGTGTTTTGAGAATTGGTAATTGCTTACATCCTTCTCTGGCCACGGGGACAATGTCCAGATCCCAGCGCGCGCGTGTGTGTGTGCGCGTGTGTGCGTGCGCGTGCACGTGCGGCGTTAGTGCGTGAACGCGCAGCCGGCTTCAGGACGGACAGCTTGGTTTGAGCGCTGCGTCTTACTGATAAGGAAACCGGTAGCTCGGCTTTATACGTGTGGAACGCACTGACAGCACTTTACCGACAACGTCTCGTGCATTGCCACGGCAACCCTTTTCACCTGGGGGGAAGGGGGGGCTGTTTACAAACCGGCATTTAACACTTAAATAGGTCTGCCGCGTTCTTCGTTTGTAAAAGGACATTGACCATAGGCCTTCATGTCCACAGCAGCATACTTCCTCACCAAGTAGTATGATGGCGTAATATGGGTTTTTCTTTACGTAGCTCGACTAATTTTCTACTGTAGTAGCCTATACGGTTGCTGTCGCAACCGTTGCCAGGAGCAATCTGGCCGCCTGACTGGTTCGAATTTGCTGCCGCGCGACAGTATAAATTGTCGTAATGACAAAGTAAACAGATACTTCCCCTCTATCAGAGCGAGGGTCTAAAGACTGGAGGCACAAACCCTCACTGTTAATCGGTGTTTTCCTACTTACCTTCATTGGAAAACAATCAGCATGATTATTTAAAAGTACCACTTTCATTTTGTAATTGGATTTTTGAAAGGGGCTTAAGGTGTTTGAGTAAATAGTCATTTAGATCTCGGTGTGGATCTTGGCTTGTTACACTGGATAATGTAGCTCACAATCTAACAAGTACTAGATTGTTTTACATTCTGTCTGGCGTTTTGGTATTAGCAACGTGTCTATCGCAATGATATTCATTTGACGAGTAAGATGAATCTCTAGGTTAATTTAGCCCACGCGTTTCTCTTCCTGCAGAGAAGACAGTACATTAACTAATGAAGAAATGTGTAGGAAGTAAAGAGTAGGTAGTCCTCACACCAATAAACCACCATCGTAAAAACCATAGGTAGTATTATGGTTTAACATGCACTAACCATAGCAAAGAAAAAGAAAAAAAGAAAAGGTTAACCATAGTGTATCACAATGAAACCATAGTAAACCATAGTACATTTTTGTTGAGGGCAGGTTTGGGGTGCGAGATCTTGTGCCTCTACAAGCCGCTACATGCTGGATGGTTAGTCGGAAAAAACAGCACGGTATACAGCTGAACCTTTGAGAACTCTAGTTAAGCCCTGCATTTGTGTAGTAATGACCGTGTTAAGCCTCCGTCTACAAAATACAATATCCCACTGTTACATGCTCGCGCTCTCTCTTTTGCACACGCGCGTTCACATACACAAACAAATAGGCCTACGTACTCAGTACTACAGCAGTGAATGCCAATGGGTAATGTAACAGAGAAATACCTTGTGCCTTTTTACCCATTAGTAAATAGTAAATCAGTGTAAAGTAAACTGTGAATCTTATGTGTTCTTATTGCCGTCAAAAACTCTACAAGGTGTATTTAGGCTCATATGCTGTATATCTTCTTCTTTTCTTTTTTTTTAAAATCACTGCATGCATGGGGACACATTTTATTATGGTATTTTGTATATCGCAGGTGACTTCAATATCTTTGGACATATTTCACTTCATATGTAAATGTAAATATGCAAAATATATGCCAAGTTCATAATGATGTTAGAATAATGCCACATGAAATAAAAATGTTCTGCATGATGGAGAATTGGAGTGGTAACCTGACCTGGGCAAATGTTAAGAGAACAGTGTTATATTGGGTTAATGAGTGCCATATGACGTCTACTCCACTACGGTAGTCAGTTCGGACCTACAGAGCTGTCTGATTCAACAGAAGCTCTGTGATTCCTGCAGGTGTTGCACAGCAACTTCTTAGACTCACCAGTCTGTGCTGGTGACGCTTTGTGTATTTATGGGTTAATTAAGGCAAGGATACCTCCGTGCTTTTTAATGAGCTGGCATTCCATAAGCGTATCCCATTTCAGGCGATATGTGCTGCTTGAGCATAAATAATTGTTTCAGATTTGATGTCATTTAGTATATTTCTCTCAAAGGCCATCAATCTATGTCCATTTTCCCTTCATCTCATCTGTTCTCATTTTATTATTATCTCCGTCCTTGCAAGGCTATTACACAAAGGGCCAGAAGGCGTAACCGTACCCTTGTCATCAAACTGTACAGTAAAGCAGCAGAGGCATTGCTCCGGGTGTGAGCAGAGAATAAAAACACCACTGCATGATAAGGAGCTAAAGAGAGACTTTGAAACACTTTTTAATGGCATCCATAAAAGGGGCACTGTGTCTATAAAGGGCTAATGGGGAATCAATTAAGATGGCCAGTCAGCAGTGAGAGGTTTTAACAGTGCAGGGGTTTAGCTCTTAATCTATTGAAAATTTTTCCAAGGCTGGAAATCTCAGTGCTGGAGAACTCGCACTGCAGCTCCACAACGTGTCGATGGCTTACGCTACAAAGGCTGAAAGGAAAACTTAAAAGTGCTTCTTACTTCTTCTTACTATGGGTCCCATTGTGTAATGGCAGATTATACATGACAAGATTGTATACGTGTGTATATAACTTAAGGTTAGTACAATGAGCGGTACATAAAGGGTTGCTGTTTTATTTGACCCCACATGGCTAGACAGCCTTGTGACACACACTGTGACTTTTTGGTGATCTGCTGTTTAGAATCCTTGGCCTATATACTGCAATCTACTATATTACAGATTTAAAAAAAAGAATGCATGTAAATCTCATGAAGCACTCTGTTCTTGCTATATAACATGTTGTGGTTACAATTGTTAAAAAAAATTATTTGTGGCTCAGCATTTTTCAACTAATAATGGCTCACTGTTCAAATTCCCTGCACATATTATACAAAAGTAAAAGAAGGTCTAAGTGGAAAATAAAATCAATAAATATAATTAAACAAGAATTTCAAATATTAAATAGCATAATGTTTGTGCATTCAAGACTTCAGCTTATTACTAAGTTTCCTAAATAGTAAATGCTAAAAGGGCATTAATCATAATTTTATGAAGTATTTATAGAGAAATTTTAATTATTAATTACCTTAGTTACTTCCCCAGTTAATGTTTTGTTTCTTGTTCAAAAAGATGTTGTTCTCTGTGTTTCCACACGAAAAATAGCTGCTTAGTGAGATGAGTGTATTTTGAATTACTACAGTCAGAAAACCTAAACAATGGAATAAACCTAGAACATTATTCTGAATAATTTATAGCAGCATCCCAAATACCATTTGGTAAATTTTTCCTAGGCAATGGTTTTCAGTATATTTTTGAAAGGTTTTAGAATTTATTTTCAAACACTGCAAATCTTATAAATCTTATAACATGAAATTAATGAGACAGCTGGTAAAATCTTAATTTACAGTAATTAACAAGAATGTTTTTTTCAGCCCTACTTTGGGATATGTTTTGATCTTTTTTCTGTTTTCCTTTTTCTAGAATTACTTGTCTGAACTATATAAATTACACTGAGGCTATAAATATACAATTCCATCATTTTTTAAATTAATTGGGCACATATGTCAGCTAGTGTTGGTGTACATTTACATTTCTACTACAAATCAAACCTAAACATTCAAGTAATTCCCTGATTTGGTGTGTATTTAAGTTCCCCGCAAAGAAAACACCACAATCACTTTGATATTGCATAGATGGTGCGATTTCTGCTTAGTCCTAATATGGCTTTATTGATTCATACAGTCCCTACACTTTCCCCCTTCAATTTTTCATCCAAGACACATGAATTGCATGGAAAGGTGAATTGTGTTTTAAATATAAGACAGCCCATCCATCAAAAACAAGGTAGAAAAATATTTTATGCTGATGTTTAGGAAAGACATTTCTAAACTCCCCCTGCCCTATAATGTTTACATGCAGAGTTTATGTTGTGAACATTTCAGATGTCATCAAATCCACCTTGCTCCAGGGCTAGAAATTGGTTCCATTCGCTGGCTGCTGGAGAGATTGGCGCGGGCCTTGAGATCCATGCGAGAGCGAAACTGAGACATGGGCAAAATCAGGGTGGGTGGGGTGTGACACCGTGATGAGTGAAAATCAGAGACGAGGTTAGGCAGGGAAATCGCATGCCATGGCTCAATCAGTGGCCCAACCCACCTGCTGTGGATCAAACAAATGGTGGGTTTGAGGGAAAGTGGACTGAATTAGTGCTAAGACTCGTTAACCTTCCTCAAAGCATGATAAGTAAGTAAATAAGTAATTGAGACAGTTCTGCAAACCTTTGCTATGATTCGATGGATTTTAATGTCACATTGTCAGTAATGCCACACACAGACATTTAATGCTTTCTGACTTTGCAACACTATGAAATTCAGTCTAACAGAAGATATAAAGACTGCATGAAAATTACATGCCTTGTGTTTATTTCTGAACCCACTCCTCATCAGTAGTATGAGGACAGAAAGAGCACACGAGAGAGACACAAACCCACCCAGTGCATATAGAACCTCTACACAAAGGGCCTTCCAGGACAGAGCTCAGGTTTTATAAACTCTACCCAGGAAGTAATGCTAACAAATGTCAGAGCTCATCGGAGCTCACACCCTCAATGAGAGGATATGGCGCGTTATCTGCTCATCTAAAAAACGCTCATTTAAAACGGTGCCAAACCATGTCAACTGGATGTCACTGAGGTCCGGTATACTATAGATGGATGGATTAGAGAGTAATGGTGTGTGTGTGTGTGTGTGTGTGTTTATAGTGTTACTGAGCTAATAACCACTTTCAGTATTAAGCTTTATATGTGTATAAACTGTTAAACTGATAATTGCGGGTGTGTTTGTGTGTGAACGTGTGTAGACGGTTAAAATGTATATGCTTACTGTGTCTGAGAAGAAGCTGTTTTTCCAAATTTACTTACCAAAAAACTAGTGCTTGTGTGTATGGGTTCAGCACTCTGCACTGAGACAGAAAGCAGATGTTGGGGACGTGTTAAAGGACAGTTTTGTTGATAATCAACCTGCTATTAGCGAGGTATGTGGCAGTGGTACTCCTGGACTGTGAAGGATTAGTTTAGTCAATCCCTCCAGCTGGACAAGTGGCTACATCACTCTCCGTGGGAGTCTAGAGAAGAACACATACACAAGCATGGATAACAAATGAGTTAACACTATTTTGGAGCATCTCTTTTTTTTAAATTCACACCACTCTTTGAGAGTCTCACAGAGTGAGTTATGGTTGGGGATGGCTCCGTTTCCTCCGTGGCTCAGGAGGTCTGTAAACATGGGTTAAAGTAATGCACCTTATTCAATTTCCAGTGCAAGAAGGGGCGGAAAGACCTCTCTCCTCATTTATTTTCTACAAAACAAATGAGGTAATAGCCTCTCTCAGCTTTCAGGACCTTTCAAGAAAGGAGAACAAGAGAGAGATAGACTAAGAATAGGTGTGTGAAGGAATTTAAGAAAGCACCCAACAGAGCACGGCGACTTAAGTGAATGTAAAATTGCTATATATCATACTAAGGATTAAAGGAGAGTGAACAAATACAGTACAATGTAATGCATGTGATACATTTGAATTTAAAACACTAGACTAGACACTAGATCCTGTTGCTAGGGAGTGAAATGTGCAGTGTCTGCTGGTGAGGGGAAAATAGAGGAGGGAGGTGAGGATATGGAGAGGAGTGGTGGACAGTAGAAGGCAATGCAATAGAGAGCGCAGAAACAGAGAAAGTGTTGTTGGATGAATTAGGGAAAGAAAGAGTGAGAGAGTAAGAGAGAGAAGGGAAGGAGGAGGCGGAAAGCTGCTCAGCAATCTTCCTCCGTTTGACTGGCCAAGCAGCAAAAGGCTCAGAGATGCGGCTGAGCTCTTCTGAGACAGCTGCAACATTTCAGGGCTCCAACTCAGCGAATTTCCATCAGCCACCGCTGCCAGAGACCACAAAACGCTTTCAAACAACGGCTCACTTCAAGAATTCTTGTCTCAGGGAGCAGAGAGAGAGAGAGAGAGAGAGAGAGAGAGAGGGAAAGAGAGGGAAAGAGAGAGAGGGGGTGAGATAGAAAAAAGAGGGCTGGAGAAATGTGTCTCGGTGTTGCTGAGTGAGCTTGGTGAATTAGGCTAACAGATTAATGCAAACTGTGCCCTGGCAGAGGAGTCTGATTGGCCTTCCATGTCAAAATTGCTTGCAGGTTTAGAGAATGGCGTGGAAAAGCAAGTGTGTGTGTATTTGGTGGTGGTCGTGGTCTATGTTGGGGGCTTCAGGCCTAGGACAGCGTGTTTCATGTCAAAGCCCTAAGCTTCTTTGCCATATATTAGCACTCATCAGGGATGGCCATTAAACCCAAAGCCTGCACAGAAAATTTAATTACCAAACCATTTATTTCTTCGAAAGGAAAATAAACCCGCCCCACCTCGGCATGTATTAAGCCGGGCTCAAGGGCCGTCCTTTCTTTCCATCTCTGTTGATAACACCCAGGACCCAGGGCCCAGCACAGGAGAAAATAATAGTCCTCTTATCCAATGCCAGCAGCCCGGCTCTATTAGAACAAGCTGGCCCCCGCATAAGTCATTCTTTATTTAAGTTCACTTAAGAGAACAACTGATTTAATGAAGGGCGCTATTTATACATGGGGGTTACTCATCCGTGCCGCCCATCGGAGGAGCACAGTGCAGGCCAAGCGGAGACCTGTCCCAATAAACCAGGCCATTTACTCAGGGTGCTTGTAAAAACAAGAGGGCCCGGGGCAAGTGGGCAAGAGACCAGGGGGGACTACAGGCCGTCTTTGTGGAGCAGAGCTTGGTGTGGGGGACTGAAGTGTGGAGGGTGGAGGAAGGGAGCGGGGAATGACAGCAGACTTTATGAAGCGTCCAGGCAAGTGCTGATTTCTGATTAAATGTGAGACGAGGCTTGTTAGAACTGAGGACTAGTTTTACTCGAGAGGTGAAGCAAACAGCGATTCTGATTCAAGGTCTTGTGATGATGTAATCTTTAATTAATACAAATAACTAGAGCACACGATGCTGTCTATGGTAGGCTTTTAATCTATATTTGGAAGGCAAATAAACATGCCAAACTTGCATAGTATTGTATTCATATAGTCCATTATGAAAACAGTAGATGTGTGAATCATTCTACTGTGGACCAAATAAGACACAATAGTTACAAGCTATGTACATGTATAGTGTACTAAAGCCCAATAAACTGTGCATGTTTTAAGTATAGAGCATGGCCAAAGTCCTAAACAGGAATGACTCAGACAACTCCTCTGCACTGCTCTCTAGTGCTTGAAGGACAGCCCATCAATAAGATTTCTCTTTTTCTTTCTGTTCCTGGTGCATTTATAAAGTGAGCAGCATGGCTGGATGATGGCGTTTGAAGTCTGCATCCAGGCCCCAGCTCAGCAGTAAAGGGACTCCCCCTGCCTTCCTCCGGCCATATAAATGACAGCTAGTGAAACACGAACTGCTGGCCCTTTTTTTTTTTAAAAGCCTGGATATCTGCACTGCCCTCCCACTTAATCAAATGCGCTGTAATTGTCATCAGATTTTTAAAGACACGAAGGAGACATCGGAACTTGAACCTCCAACCCTTGACTCAGGGTTGTCAGAGACTTTGTGTATAGTCATGCTTGACCAGGCATTGGGCTTCATGGGGGAGTCGACTTTGTCTTCTCTTCTCCTCATCCCTTGCTTGCAAACTTCTTAGATCTTCAAAGCTGGAGCAGACCAACAAATCACAGTGTCTTGTAAGCACAAGCCCATAATAACAGTGACAATGGATGACTTGAAGGAGTAGGGTACTTCGAACAATGAGAGGACCATCTGGGATGTTTTAGAATGAAACTGAAGTTGTAAAAGCGCATTTGTGATGAAGAAGAGAGCGACAGGGGAGCAACTGCAGTATATGCACAGTGCAGGTCCTCCAAACCACAATATATACTACCTTAGTGCAAATTACACCCCTGTGTCCATTTAACAGCCAAACACTCTTAATCCCTGTCCTACCACGGAGATGAAACTTAAACTTGACCCTAACCTGAACTTGAACCTAGTATCTGATCCCAGTCACTCTGAAAAAAAGAAACACCACTGAATGGTTGTAGGGGTCTATTCTAACAATAAAATGATGCCATTGGGGATGGGCAGGGTTATTAGAGTTTTAAGATGAATATTTATATATTGGGTGTAAGTGACAGAAGTGGGCGGGACAGGAAAAACAGCTGCAGTGATGGAATGTGTCCATAGTGGTGGCGGCTGAGCTGGCATGCTGTTGAATGGTGTTAATTGCCAAATTGCGAGGACCAGTGTCTGAGAGTGAATTTTTTCACAAGGAGACCCTGACAGCTGGCTGTAAGTAATTCCATGTCAACATGAGGGCCCTCATTTGTGGGAGGGAAAGGAAAATGTTTTGATGTTACCAAGAGAGACAGAAAAGGAAAATAACACTCCATTATGATGAGTTAGATGCAGAGTTCAGCAAGAGCTCTCACTGGAGCACACTAACAGCTTAACTTGCCCCCGCTGTAAAATATAACTACTGACATTCATGACTTTATTCACTTGCATTAGAAAACTTACTCAGCCAGAGCCTGACTGTAACCACAACTTTGGAGAATGTTATACCCGTGAAAAAAAAAAAAAACATACTATCAGATTTATTCAAATAAACATGGATTAGTGCCATGTAACATTCGACCCATACAGTATAAAAAGGAAAGGATGTCCTGTTGACAGTCTGTAATAGTTTTGAAATCCTTGCAATCTATCAACCATGTAAGACCTCATGCCTCATCTTTTTTTTCTTCCAAACAGGTTTCCCACAATGGCCAAACCAACAGCCTATTCAGTGCAGTTTTTATCTTTGATTAGGTTCACCACCCATAATTTCAAAAACAGTTGTATACACTACATATACTTTGACAAGTGGATATCTAAACTATTAGGATTGGGACGCGACTCTTTCAGCTTACAAGGCAGATGCACAAGTGTTTTAGTGAGAGGATGCATGCACAGTAAGAGTGGGAGTGGGGGGGTTGAAAAGGGATAGTATATGTATTTGTGTGTGGGATACTGAGTGGCACATTTGATACGGTCCTCACAGGTGTCCCGAGGGGGCAGCAGTTGCCTAGGCTCTAAGAGCCTTAATGAGGATTGACGCGTTTAACTTGACAAATATGAGAGCCATCTATGGAATGGTGGACTTCTCAGAGGAAAGGGTGGTCAACCCAAAACGGCTAAATCATAAAAAGCCTGAAAACACACTCATGATTTATGTATGAAAATACAGGTAATAGCGTCAATAAATCTCCACTTTTTGGAAATAGATTGTAGCAATTAGTTTTAAAAGGAGCCAATTGCTTGCACACTGCTGTGGTTCCCAAGTTCTCAGCTCTGGAGGCAAAAAAGCCCATTTTCATGTCCAACTTCGCAAGACTCCAGGATGAGTGTTTAGGATTCAAATATTTTCTTCACCACCAGTGTTTGTTTGTTTTATTATTTCACTTGAATAGATATTTGTTTGGCCCGATGTGGCTTTGCGTAATGGTTTCCATTCGAGAAACAGCATGAAACTGTCTGGAAGAAATAAACAGAATTATTTTCCTCTCCTCATCATATCAGTGAGAGGAGTAAAAGAAAGGTTTTGTCTCTCGTACCTCAGAATGGTGCAATTAAGCTTGTGTTGTCATTTGAAACTGAGAAGCAAGAGAACCACATGGAGCGCTGATCCTGAGACCTCAGAAGGCAGGATGATAATATGCTATCTCTCATAACTTCAAACTGAGCTTCATTTAATTTCCCACTTGGAGGACATTGGTCACAGATGTGGCACCGCCCTCATCTTCAAAGTATCTTTATGTCTGTGAGAACCTGTCCATATAATGACACTGGGGAAATATGCACTTTATCACCTCACTCAGCCAGTACATTGGATTTTGGTTCCACTCAATTTGAATTTACATAAATTGGGCTATAATGGAACAGGCGAAAGTAACTCTTGATTTCTGCTTCAGTGATCTCATTGAGCGAGACATTTCCTTGATATGGAAAAACCACAAAGGATAAGTTTGTGAGCATATGTGGTGCAGCAGTGTGTGTCCATGTGTGTGTGTGTGTGCGTGTGCAGGCAGGCCGCACATATTTAGGAAGACTTTCCTCTGATACAGCACACTGGTGTATGTATACTCGAGTCTCTGACCTTCTCGCCATGACACCTTCACTGCTGATACAAATAACACCACCATGATAAATCATTGCAACTCATTAAGGCAACCTGACACCCCTTAAACCCGAATCCACCATGGCTCATTCTTCAGCCAATGGGTTGAGAGAGCTCTTATTGCACTGAGATATTTTTATACAAGGCTTGTTTTGTTGAAAAGCTAGCTGAAAAAAAAAAAGAAAAAAAAAAGGGGAAACTATATTGAGCTATTAGGTTCCTCACTAAGTCTGGATAGTAGCACCCATGCTAATATGTCCAATAGGACGATAATTACAAAGCGATAATGTGAGGTAATTGGCAAAGCGAGGGAATCCCCTGCTAGTCCCAGGGCAGAAAGCCAGCATGGTGGCCTATTAAGTTTATGAAGACTGTGCCAGTACTGGCTGATGCACCACTCGCACTGACTGGTCACTGGTTTGGAACCCAGCTCACTACTTGAGTGGTTTTGATGACTCTGCACTGGCCTTGCAGCAAAAAATGACGGCTTCACATTCCAGACAATACTCAAGCAATGATGGATGTTTGCTATATAATAACTAGGCCAGAAAACACATGTCTTGGGTGGGTGAGGCATCTGACTGGGTACAAAAATGAGGGCCTATCTATCCACACACACACAACACTTTATTAGGTGCTAATATACTACTACTGGGTATGGCCTCCCTTTGTAGCCCATCCGCCTCTAGGTTCGATGCGTCGTGCATTCTGAGACACTTTTCTGCTCACGACAATTGTACAGAGTGGTTATCTGAGTTAGCGTAGCCTTTCTGTCAGCTCCAACCAGTCTGGCCATTCTCCGTTGAC
>JAOUQW010000038.1:8759838-8774296 GCA_028565825.1 Olivaichthys viedmensis | reverse complement strand
GCATTTATTTTAAATATTCTTTAGTGGTGTCAAACACATGTTTTTTTTTTTAGAGAAAATACTATTATTAAAAAAATTAAATAAATCATTGGATGTAATCAGAACCTGCGCGAGTAGCGGCATTAAATTTCATTGTTAGTATAACAAGAAATTTGTGAGCCCTGTCAGAGTAACTAACATTACCAATAGCTCAATCAGAATAGAAAAACATTGACATGTGCACTAATCACAATTGTTCATGCAAACACCTATCAGAATATAGTAAACTAGGTGAGGCCAATTCGAATACAATTTCTATGCGATCGAGCAGGGTGAATATTACGCTTAAATATTCCGTTAACTACGTTTACTCTATGCAGATGTTTTTATTTATTTATTTATTTTTATTATTATTCTGAGTGTATAAAATAAAGATATTTATAAAGACAATTTAAAAAATGTAATTACAATTAAATATTACAAACCTTGGGATACTTGATACCCAGGTTTGGGCATTGGAATAAAATACACATTTCCTCCCAAATAAATGCTAATTGGAGGGCAGATCTACACTTAGTAAGAGAAGTGTGAGGAAGCCTATCACCACAGAAATGAAAAAAGATTAATCTCAGCTAAACTAAGACAGCCTCAGTTGTGGGCAAGCCATTGAAAAAGAGAATATTCAATCAGGCCAAATAAGACTTTCTCTTGACTGACTGCGAGAAATCTACTCATGTCAGAACCCTGCGAGTTAGTTAACTAAGTAACTTTTGCTTGTCGGCTACCAAGCTGCTCACAAGCCATCTACCTTGACTATCATTTCCCCACTAACTACTTCTTTGGACTGTTTAGTCATTTCTTAAGCATAATTACTGTGAACACACACTGGAAAACTACCAATTTCCTGTCTAATTTACCTCTTAAGATAATTTAGTTGAGCCACACTGTTAGTTGTTTACTTGTTTATAACCTAACCCTTTCATGAAACTGAGGTTTTAGAAATAACATTAAATGTGAATAATTTACTCGAGTTATGCTAGCCTATGTTTAAAGTCAAAGTTGAGGATTTTGTACTTTTCACAGCCCATTTTTAATCCCTATATTTAGTCCACTTGACTTGCCCTTTCATTAATTTGTAACTGATTTTACATTTTCATAATTCATGTTTCCCGTTTAACAAATCTAAATACATTTCTTTTTGCAACCCTTCCATCACTCTGATGCGCAAAAAAACGTCCATAATTAGAGTGGGTCAAACCGGTTTCTTGAGAATTTGACATATACAGACAAACCATACGTTTATTGTCTAAAATGACAGACTAATTGCAATCCTAGAGTGTAAAACCCAATGTTTAGTTCCGTAATCTATTTAAACCCCAAACCATAACTGCATGTCTAAGGAAATAAATAGGTTTTGCCCTAAAAACAAACCATCTTACATGTAATTACTGACTTTTTGTTAGTGTCACAAATTGCCCACAGAGCTAAAAGATAATTTATACAACATTCCTAACCTGTTGTAATTCTACTTATAACACAGAAATGGGCAAATAACTACAACTTAATTACTACCATCAACTCAATCAAGTCACCCATACTACAAGCAGCCATTTCAGTACAGTCAGCAAGAATCCAAATGAGCCAACATGCATCAGAATTGTTCTTGCTTGTTATAATTCCTTTACACGATTGGTTTGAAATACATGCGAGTTCTGTTTAGGCTACCTACAGATGTAGTGCAGTATTTTCTTTAGACTTGCATTTGTGATACAGGGTTTTACAGTTTTACAGTGCCTAAATCATCTATGTGACTAATGCTGGGTTTTACAGTGCATAGTTTTCCAAAGAAAGCACTGACATTTTACTTTGAAACTTACTTGTACTGGATTGCTTTCAGCTAAAAAGCAATCGTGCCCACTGTTTATTGATACTTAATGGATTCTCTGCAAGTCAGTCCATTTGTTTGCACTGTAACAAGATATGCATGTTGTTTATAGCTGCAGTTTAAAATAGAACTGTGACTTACGACTGCATTAGACGTGGCAGTTTGTATCCCAACACCCTTCTCCTATTGCCCTGAAGAAAAGGAAATAGTGGTGTTTGCATGGTGGGACTGAAGGTAAGGTGCGTGTGTGTGTGTGTGTGTGTATGTCTGACTGTTTGGAAATGGGGAAAAAGGGAGAAAATAAATCGAGAGGGAGAGAGCAGAGATTTCAGGCCAGATTATGTCAGTTCAATCATTCTCACACCCACTTTCCGTTCGGTGGATAAAGCCACAAATAAGGTTTGAACTGGGGCAATCAAACAGGCCACCTCACGCCCCCACACTTGAGGCCGGCTTTAGCCTCGTCATGGGCCAGCGTCTGGGGGTTAGAGGCGGTATGTGTGTGTGGGGTGTGGGGTGGGGTGGGGGTCTGGACCCACGGTCCGAGTTCTGAGCGCTTTAGCAGACAGGTCGGCTCCAGTAGCAATGAGTCATGGCTGTCTGTCTGTGGTGCCTGCAGGCTACCCGTGCAGGGCATATATTATATCATAATGCTAACAACTGCTTCATTCACGTAAATAATAAGCCCTGCCATTTATGACTTATGAGATCCGGGCTATACACAACCTGATAAAGTCCCCGTATGAACATACTGTACAAAGCGAATGTTGGTTATAAGCACAAAGTGTAATGTAAAGCGGGGTCAAGTGTAAGAGACTCGTACCAAAACCAAAAACACTGCACATTTATCCTTCCTTTCAAACAGACACTCAAAACAAAAAAGACTATGAAATTAGAATCTATTGCTGCCCCAAGGCTGGTATACAGACAAGGGCTGATGCATGAGGCGAGAGATGACATATACGTTCCACTGAAAAGCTTAATGAGCATCTTAATATGGCACAGGTATAAAACATATATCTGTGGTTGTTACCCAAAAAACCTGCACCAATATTGGGGCTGCCAACATTAACCATTCCCACAGCAGAAACTATAAAATACTAAGCAGCCAAACCTCTCGAGCACATTTCTGGTGACACACTGAGGTGTAGAAGAATTTGGGCCTGGCATACTTCCCCATGGATACTGAAGAAGCAGCTATTAGTGACATATGATAGAGCACTGTATTGGATTTGAACCACATCAGAACCATTAGAGAGCAGCGCCCTGGTATTTAGCTCCTCCAGAAGCATGTGCCGAGTGCTGCATAGTCCTTCATCAAAGAAGAGCAAACTTGAAGGTCTATTTGCCCCAGCACACATTCACTACTAACCTATTGTGAAGGTCTCAAATCCCCAACTTTCTAATTGTTGACTATGGGCCGGGTATGTGGGCAGATGGAAGCGCTCCAAATCAGGCAGATTTCACGGCTGAAGCCGAGAGCTGTGAACGCTCTCGTTCTCTCAGTCTGCCATGGGTAGCAGCACAGGCCTTCTGGCATTGTTTTGTGGAAAAAGAGAGTAGGATCATCTTACCTTTCAGGAAAAGAGAAGCGAAAAACATGCAATGTAAAACTTTCTGGAACTAAGTGAGAACGGGAAGCACACAGATATGGAGGGAAAGAGAAAGAGAGACAAAAACAGAAGAGATTGACCGTTAAGCAGACAAGTGGGAGAGAGGGATGTAGCATATTTGTCCTGTAGACACGCCAACACAGAGTTTATGGAATGTAAAACTATTTAATACAACAGTCTGTATGTGTGTAATGTATCAACACAGACTTGTGTTTGCAAATTCATTTGCTTAGGGTTAGCTTCATTTATATAAAATCCAATGAAATCACTAGCAATAATTCCTGTACATTTTGCATGAAGGTTGGATGTATGCATTACGGAGTGTGAACCTTTAGGCCCATACCTGCTGAAAGAGAGCACATGATAATTAATTATCAAGAGGAGCAATGCGTACACACACACACACACACACACACACCATTATTTCTATAATTTCTGTAATTTTAAAGTCAGAATGCCCCCCTATGTACAATGAATGTGTAAAACACATGTCATGAACAAACCAGTTTTAAGAGCAAGTGGAATGACACTAATCATTAAGGGTGATGGTTTATAGTACAGCAGTTCACAGAACCCTGTAAAGCACCTAAATAAACTGCAGAAAGTGCCAACATGCAAGTAAACCTGCCAATGAAATGGAGAGAGTCATAGGTTTTTTTCTTTTTTTTTAAAGGTAGCTTTGCACTTTAAAATGACATTGATATAAACTGTGGACATTCTGAGTTTTGGATTACGGAAGTAATGGAAACAAACAAAGCCAGCATTACATGGAGAGACAGTCACTCAGAGGGCACGGTGAATACACACATTCAGAGTCAAAAACATTGACAACAATTTGAATATCATCCAGCCTAGATAAACACATACTGTATTGACACACATCGTCTGACCTTTCCACACACTTGACTCACAGCTTACTCAACAAGGGCACAATGGCAAATGTTACATTCTCGCACTGTGACACTTGGAATGATTCATGGCATTAGTAATTGTATCATTACTGTGTCTGCGGTGAGCTGCTATCAGTAGAGTGTTAATTACACTGTTGACTGTAATTGTTGTCAAACTGCGTTCCCTCTTCTTCCTCACCTGCTGGCTAATAGAAGGGTTTTTGTTTTTTTGGTAAACTGAGAGCTCCTGTACACAAACAGGATCGTATCAGCAGGATCAGGTATGTATGGGAAAGCAATACAGAGCGACTCATTTGCCCCCTAGATAAGGAGGTACACGTTTCCAGTTTACACTGCAGGCATATCCTGTTACTAATACTGGCTTAGTTTTGTTCCTCTGCTGGGATGTCTTGTCTCCTTAGGGGTCAACTTCCACCTCACTCACTTTCCTTCTCCACCCATCCCACACAGACAGAGACACACACACACGAGTGTACATCACTGTGTCACACCCATCAGAGGCAGAAACATGCACACTAACCTAAATCCTTTTCTCTCACACCACACACATACCAAGGTAAAACTTTCCCTCATCCTATCACAGGGTGAGAGACAGGTCAGAGACAGCGGTTATACATTTTTTCAAACAGTGGAATATTTAGGTGTTGAGTTGAGGCCTAGTTGGCCGGAGCTTCAGGAGTCGTGACCTGTTGGTGGCAAGTGCATTTCAGCCTTTGCACTCAGGTTCAAAAGGTCAGAGAGAACAAACCACTTGCAACAAAATCCTGTTATGCTCCCAGATCCTCCTAATGCAACTAAGCAGTAATTACAGCCACATGCTGATTGTACTAATTTTATAGATAAACAGTTGAAATAATAACTTCCCGAGATGTTCAGTACAATTTTGTGTGATTGCTAATGCAAATCAAATTAATGATGGATTAAGATTAAACCAGAACACAAGAGCAAAACCTTCAGAATCAGTGACAGATCCTTTCCTACCTGACACTGTGACAAGTATGAGATTAGATAGATAGACAGATAAATACATAGATAGATGAATAGATATTATAGATATATACATATCTATCTGACTGCAATCAAGTGAGCATGCTACACGCAAATATGTGTATCTGTGTCTCTATAGACAATTGTATCTAGTGCATCTAACACACTCACACTTTCCTCATCCTTGAGATGTTCACCTACTCACGTGACCCGTGACATCCTGCCACTCCTTCTCCTTTCCTGCTCCCCTCCCTATCTCATCCCCTTCTTCGTGTGCCTCCTCCATAGCTTGCCCTTACATCTCACCCCCTCTCCCTTCTCAGTGACCTGCCCTGCAGAAACAGCACACAATCCCATTAAAGTGTTTTTTTCCCCCACATTCCTGTTCTGTCATCCAAACCAAGCTGTTTACCGTGACTTTCAGAGGGCGTCCTGGCTCGTTGGGCCTGCTTTCACTGCCGCTTTGACAGGCCCTGCGAGTGACACGGCCTCTCAGAAGGCGCTCCTCTCACCTGCACAGGTAGTCATTAACCTCATCACTCCTGCGTACCGCCACGCTCTGTCCTGTCAACATGGCTAATCCAGATGCCTAAAAGCTCTAAACCCTGTTCTCAGATTCTCAAGTGCCTTTAATGCCAAATGAAAGTTCTGTGGACAGATGGCAGGGTAATTTGATAAGCCATCTTGGATTTTTTTTTTTTTTGTCAATAGGAGAAGCTTAGCGTTTTGGCACCTGAGGGGTGGGTCGACATTATTGTTCAGGTAAAACTACGCAAAGAAAAAAAGAGGAAAAAAACCCTCAATCAGGCATGAAAACAAAAAGACAAAAAATGAGAACACGCGTCATGTTTTAGAACAATGTGTTACTTGCTGTTGTATTGCCACCATTCAAAGAAAGACAGAAATCTGAAAAGGGTGGACACACATACAGTACATGTGCAGTTGTTACATATGGGCTTTATGTCATATCAGACACAGACTCCCAGCTATAGCCATTTATAGCCTTATGTCAGCTGACTCTGCCCTTTGTCCCTAAGCAATACCAGGAAGGTTGAACAGGTCAGAATCTCGAACATTAGAGCCCAATATGCCCTCTCTCCTTCCCCACTTTCAGCCAGGTGTGTGTATGTGCACCAGCTGAAATGAGGAGGTGGCCACGGCAGACAACAATGTTGGTGTCAACAAAAGTTCATCCAAGTCGAAGAAAGACGCTGCCAACTCATTCAAGTCTGAACACACACCACAGCAGGAAGTTTCACACCTCTCTTATGCTGTCTTATGCATCTCGGAACCTTTTCAGGTGCGTGACAGATCTGAGAGAAGTAAAGCTGCCAACTACATACTGGAGCTGACCCACAGCCTTGTTTTTCCAGCAGCTTTTCTCTCACTAAAGAATGAGTGACCTTCGGATTAGCTCCCGGCACCTTGTTCTTCAGCACAGAGAATGGAGGTGCCGAGATGAGTTGTTGGTCGAACGCCAGCAGCCGTCTCCACATTCAGACAGGTGAAGTGTAAGCATGAATAAATGTGTTCAGATTCAGAGATATCTGTTCATCCCCCCAGAGACTGCCTCCTTTATCTCCCTCTGCTGGCTGCTGAGCACGCTGGGCATCTGTGTGCTGTGCCATTCACTGCCGTATTGTGTATTAAACAGGTTCACATAAAAATGTGTTATCATGCATATTCAGAAGGAGTTCCAAAATGATGTCTAGCTAGTCTTAGTTTTTAAATATAGACAAAACCAAAGCTTTTTCAATAGCCTCCCAAAATCTAGAGAACTTCTAAACTCTGCATTTGTTCGGTTCCCCAGCTCTCTCCTTCTGTGTGTACGTGTGAACGCATCTGTATGTATATGTCTACCTAGATGTGTTCTGTTTGTTGCCATTGAGGTAAACTTGTGTTTCTTGACGTTATTATTATTAGTGTGTATTATTATTACACATCAAATTTGTATCATTTGTATTTTAATTGACTGTTGTGTGACTAGTTTATACACCTCCGGAGTACTAACACTTATGTTTAGTCATGGCTCTCTCTGTTCTTCCTACAAGTATCTTGCACTTGTTTCTGGTCAAGTCGTAGCAACGTAGTTCTGCAGCAATCCCATCACTGTCTTCTCCTTTAACAGCTACATGCTTGGACTGGATTCTGCCAAGCAACATGCTAGTCTGCCTCACGTTCACATTTTCTCTCTCTCCTAGCTTCCAACACGATCAGGTATTCAGTTTTCTTGATTGCTTGCTTTAGGTGTGTTAAGAGAAAACACAAAGCTTCACATGCTATTCATGACTGATAATAATCCCCGACTTAATCCAGTCTTTGGATTTTCCCAGAGGGTCCACATTTTTGCTTTCTCCCAGCTTCCAACACACATCTACACTGCATTCACCGTTCTGGACTGCTTGGTTTCGGTGTGTTGAGAGCTGGTTGAGAGGAACTCACTTTGTATAAAGGTTTTAGCCAAATAAATGAATGCAGATGTAAATGTTTCTTTATTTGTAATCTTACAGTAATGCTTGACCCAATTCGTACCATCGAGCTTGTGTATTTTTGACCTTTCACCTTTAGGTTGCCCTTGTCGAGGTGCAACATCTCTCGTCTTTAAAAACCTAATTGAGTTTCAACTCACTCAAAACTGCCACAGCACATACAAAGTGATCAGAACCCACTGCCCGTGCTCCTAATCAGTTATAAAGTCTACTCATCAGTCTCCATTCAATCCTGCATTTCACAGACTTATAAACTTGCACTCATCACTTCTAAAGCACTGGTAATATCTGGCCACTCATTCCCATTCTTAATTCTTTCATCCATACACCCACGTGTAGGTCCTCTCTAGTGGAGAAAATGGTTCTCTTCAAGCAGTGTGTGTTGCCTATTGAGTAGACAGGCTGGGGCTCTACACCTTTAAGCTGCTCAGCCGTTTCTAAACGAGGCCACCTGCAACATGTCACTCTGGTCCCAGAAAGCCTACTCTGGAGTGAGCATAATCTGGCCCATCAAAGTCCTCTGGAGCATGAAGGCTCTGGGATGAAGGATTGATGAAAGCAGTTGTCTCTGAAAGGTAGCAGAATTATTGGCACCCTTGGTAAAGATGGGTAAAAAAAATGTTATGAGGTTATGAGAAAATGTCTTTGTGGTTAATTAGCTTAATCTCACACTGAAAATATGAGAGAAATCTAACCTTTAATTCAAGTAAATTTAATCTAAGAAAATAAAAAAACCCATATCCAAAAATATATATTTTTAACAAAACCGATTGTGTCATAATTATTGGCACCCCAAGAAATTCACCTGAGTGTTTAGAAACTCTTCAGCCTTTAAAACATCCATGACTTCCTGTTTTGGGTGTAAATATGAGGTGACACAGAGGCCAAATTCGCTTAGTCATTCATCAACATGGGGAAGATTAGAAAATACAGAGAAAATCAGGCACGTCTGAAAATGCCCATATCCACTGTTAGGGCAATAATTAAGAAGTTTAAAACAACCAGAGCTGTAATGAACCAGCCTGAAAGAGGACGCAAGTGTATTTTTCCTTGAGTTGGTGCTAGGGGTGGACATTTTTAGAAAATACTATACTGTAGAGAATGTGTGCCACATTTAATAGGCATATTCGTGCACATAAATGCAATACACCAAAACCAAAAACACGAGAAAGTTGCAACCCTAGTGATATTTGAAATAGCTATATATTTTTTTGCTTTATAATAAAATTACAGAACATGGTTTTACAGTGAAAGCTATAGGTGCAGGGGAAAAGTGACTGACCAGTTTCCCATCAGTGATGGTGTTTTGGGATTTCTCATCTTTTTTTTCCCCTCTTTTCCTCTCCTTTAACAATAGGGGAGAGAGGAGTGTAGCGAACAGAGAAGAAAGAGATTTGCTTGAGAAAATAAACGTGTGAAATGAACACTGGGTGTATTGGTGTAGGGTTGCTGTAAAAACGCAAGCCTCTGCGCAGGGACCGGGTACGGTAACATGATAAGGATAATCATGTTGCTGCTGAAATCCATCCGCTCAGAGACTGCAGGCAGCAGCCAGAGGGTCACACACACATGGTTGAGTGGAAGCATCCCCCTCCCCATATTATTGTTAGCTGCCATCATTTATTCATGAAACACTCTGGTATATTTGAGAGGAAAAAGACAAAGTTAAAATTCATATGTGCACATGCACGCACACGAACACGCACACACGAGAAGATAATTTTAGAAAAATCATGGAAACTGATCCTTTCTCCTACACAAAGCTGAAGGTAACCCTAGCCCAGACCACGTTTCCGACTGTGTATGCACATACACCTATGGGAGACCCAGAGAGGACAAACCGAAAAACAAATGACTTCATCAAAACTCAACATCACAGCATTCCATTGCTCCATTTAAAATACAGCACACAAGTGGTCCAGCAAACCCTACGGCTGAGAGCCAATCAACTAGACACAGGCGTCCAAAGCAAGCAAGTCTAGTCCTAAAATGACAAATGAGGTCAGGGCATGCTACAGTTAAAGTTTTGTGTAACCAATTACAGCACAAAGTGATATTCGTTTTCTCAGTCAAAAAAAAGTTTCATAATTTAATTACTGGAAAAGGAATTTTTGATGTGTGCAATACCGTCCATACACAGTGTATCTAATAACCATTCGTAAGAGTAGAATCAATGGCTGTGTTGATGTTTTGTTGCAGTGGTGGTGGTGTGAAGTGAGGCATGCTGGGGTGTGGGGGTTGGAGGAAGTATCACGTTTCAGTGTCTGCAAGTGCATGTGTGTGTGAGTGTGCAAGCAAACTTCTCCTCTCACCTGGCTTCTCAGGTTTCCTTTCTCTCTCGCCCCATGCCTTGAGTCTGAATCATCCACCTGCCTCCTGTGTTTGTGTGTGTGTGTGTGTGTGTGTGTGTGTGTATGCACACTGAAAACAATAGCTGGCTAGGCTGCATCTCTCCTCAGGCACCGAGATTTGCACTCTCTTCTGAGCCTGGGAAAGGAAGTACACCTGTAACTTTAGCCCGACTCTCAAGGTTATGCAGTCAGTCAAGTCACTGCAATATACTTTCTGTCTCTATTAAGGAGCAACACCTTTTTTCTAAACCAAAACCTTGACTTGGACACCTCAATTAATCAATAATTCTGAAAACCTAATAATCAAATGACTCAAATTCAATGGCAACACTCATAACGCTGGAAAGGCATGTGTGCTACAGCCGTAAGTTGTTCCAGCACTGAGCAGAGAAACAGGCATCCTGGGAAGAGCTGGAACCTCAAGTTTTCCACTGCCAATCAATGTGGAGAGAAAAAAGAAGAAGAAAAAAAGACATTAAGGAAAAAGAGAGTGAAGAAAGAAAGAAAAAGAGGTGATCGAAAAGGTGTAAATGGAACCTGCCATTTCATAGGCCCTTCATTTCCTGGGGTATTTAAGTAAATATTATGAAGATATTATTCGATGTTGCACAGTCAATCCATCATTCTCCACAAACTCCAAGTTTTAGCTCACTTCATTCGCTTTGTCATAATTAGTCATTCAGCCTTTTCACACTGACGTCTCTTTTTCCCACCAGCAAGTCATACAGCAGCACGAAAACACATTACCACACAAGTCTTCTCCTCTACAAGCACCCATGAGCCAGGCATTGGAGAAATAAACCTCTAGGCAGGTGGATAAAGCTAGCATGACAGACACGGCTTAGCTTTAGCAGTCAAATCACTAACATATATTACACAGGTGCGGAGAACATTAGCGCTGGCTACGCACCGCATCAGAAGAAAAGCACTGGAGCCACGCCCAAGAATCTATAAGGGTCAGAAAAATCCCACTCTCGTAACACACTTATGGAAAGAGGTCATTAAACTACAATTCCAAAAAATTTTTTGCGATCTTTTGAGGGAAGCATACTGAAGGCAGTTCTATTTAATGCAATTAAAACTGCATTAGCAAAAATATTACATGACCATCATTAAGTTTGATACTGTCAAATCTATAACAGATGATAAATGAACTGTAGAATTCCTTAAAAATAAGAGTATTTTTTTAATACTGTGATTAACAATATATGATTAGCCCAAGCCATTTGACAGTTTTTATCCTTACCAGTTTCATGGTTAGTCAAAGTGACATAACTACAGCTTATATGAATACTTTCTTAATCAAAAGCAAACATTTGAGAACTTTTCAATGGCACTAATCCACAATGTTTTAGTAATTGACTGTTGAGGTTTCTTTTCGCAGTTCTGGGTAATTCTACATGATTACTTGTGAGCTAGACCAAATCTATAACAGGTGATAGATAAACTGCAGAGTTCTTTTTGTCCTTAAAATGTAAGAGCTTGTCAGAAAAGAAGTAATACAGCCACGTCCAGCGAAAGAATGAAGAAAAGAAAAAAAAACCCTCTCAACCCATCTTAGAGTGGCTTTTATAGAGCTCCCAGCTCGGCCTGAGTGAGGGAGATAATTGGCCGATGGATATTTCAGACGCTCAACTCTCCACGTTCCAAGCTCTCCGGGTCCCAGCCGGCCGGAAGCAAGGGCTTCTGGGATAGATTTATACGGGCTCTGGCCTAAATTGCACATGTCAGGGTCGACTCGCGCTAATATTAATATTAATTCCTTTTGGACTGGGAGCCGATTCTGGCAAGCCTAGCACGTCTGGAGTTCTAAGTAGTTTTCCATGAACCTACCATAGCACTGAGGCTTTGGAGATATGATGACAAAACCGCCTCTCCTCTCATTCTCTAACTTTCTGTTTCACACACCGCAAAACTCCACCTCTTCCTCCTCCACCTCACACTCTCTTCATAAATGCCACAATTTCATCTGTTTCTTTCAAAAAAAAAAAAAAAAACTAATCTGGAGAATTAAAAATAGTCTAAAACTGCCTGTTCGGCCGTTTTCATTTTAGAGGGACACACAAATGAGGACAGACAAAAATACAAAAGGTTATGATAATGATAATATGGACTTTGGCATCAGATCACAAATAAGTCAACAAACAAACTGCATAATAACGGAGCTAAATCTAAAACAGAGTTTATAGAAATGATTTCAAACTACAACTCTTTTTGAACCCTAAGGTACATCAGGTATACTCATGTGTTCACTAGAAGTCATATGTTCACTAGAAGCTTTAGAGGTCCTTCTGGTCTTACCGCCCATAGGCGCTTAGCTGTCAGGCAGGTCCTTCACTGCTGATGCAGAGTCAGATTTGACGTTCCATTCATTATAAATATAGCTGCAGTGAAGCGATCTGGGATCAGTTGTCTGGGGATTTTCTGTAACTTGAGCCTAAGCTACAGGCCTGCTTCTGATCTGTCCCCAAGCAGCCCAATCGCCCATAAACACTGCCTCTTTGAGTTCATTTTCAGTGTGTCGGCAGCCAAAGACATCATTATACCTGATCCCACAAGTGCCTCCGAGTGCTATCGAAGCTAAAAGGAAGGAGGTCTGCACTATCGCAAGCAGAAGGACCCCACACCAACCCACCATGGTGCCTGGTGCTTTCACTAAGACCATTATGGGGCAATTAACAACACACAGCAGCAGAGCTGGGTTTCTACTGCCAGAATAAACCAATGTCATGTGATGTCATGGATAAAATGTGTGCATTTCTTAGTCCAATGCATGCCAACCACTACATGAAGTTTTGCAAGTTTAGCTATACTGGGCCTACCTTTGTTCAAGCAAGCTAATAAATTTCAGGTTTAGAGGCCCAAATTTGGTTCTTATGGGACTTTTTAGTAATCATCTACCTAAATTGCACCGAGAACTGAAGATTATATGGTGGCATATCAAACCTGGCAACAATTCCCTAACCAGTTGAAAAGAACATATTATGGTCCTGATACCGAACCGAACCGAACCGTGCTCTGAGACAAAGCAGCTCCACTGTGGGATTCCATTGCATTGCAAAGGAATGTTAACTGCCCTGCTCATTTAACAAAGTGGTCAAAGCCACTTCACTCTCTAATACATCTTCATTAGGCTTCATTACATTCTCAAGTTCTGCAAAACTGGAAGAAAGAGGAAAAAAAATAAAAATCTTACGTGAGCACATTCTTGTGTTGGCGCTGCGCTTCCTCCTCAGGCAGGATGTGAGTTCAGCTGGGAGCTGATCTCTTGCAGGAACAATGGCTGAAGCACACAGTACTATGGGCAAGCTAGGCTTGCAGCACAGCACCACGGGAAATGAAGGAAATTAGGAGCTTCTGAATCTAGCTCGCACACAAAGCAAGACTGTACTGTACACTCATTTGAGCTGCAGAATCAGGGACGTATTAACAGGGTTACAGGAAGGTTAAGAGACACTCTGCCAAAGTAAATGCAGCCTAAATGCAGAGGTGCTGTGCAATGCCTGCCTTTATTATACATTAGGGCTATACACTGAATACATTAGGGGCCACCTCTAGGTCCACTTTTCAATTACCGACCAACAAGATAAGAACATAAAATATCTATTTGTTCACTTATTTGCTCTAAGCACGGAGACACCTCTCTTTTGTACCACTCAATAACTTTAAACAATAGTTTTTAAACCACACTCACTGTTCCCGTTTATGTTAATGGCGGTCACGAAAATAACTTGAGTAGCTGTCATTGTGATGAACTGCCGCCGTCCCTGACGTCATTGGTTCTTGGTTTCAGACATTGCTTGGTTCCAGCATTTTGCAGGCCTAGAACCGACTCTTTTGCGGTGAGAAGAAAAAAAAAAAAACGGTTCTGGAACGCGTTGGTGGAAAATGGCTAACCATGTACCCCTCTCTGCCCTTAATACAGAGCACTAGGTTTTAAGAACAGATGCTAGTATGAAAATGCCATTTCTTCTTTACCTTGTATTCGATAGAAGTCATGAATTCTATATTCTTTAAGACTGACATTTTCCTAGAAATGTTTGCTATACATTTCACCGTTTGTTTGAATTAAACCTCATCTATCTCTTCAAGCAAAAAGTCCTTTTCTCAAGGGAATATAAATACTGCTAACTTTTCTCTGCCTTTTCACATCAAGAGACCAAAAAAAAAAAAAACCCCAAAAAAAGCAAAAAAAAAAAAAAAAAAAAAAAAAGCCTTGAGGCAAACATATACAAAATTACAT
>JAOUQW010000038.1:8745020-8755824 GCA_028565825.1 Olivaichthys viedmensis | reverse complement strand
CGGACACAAGCGCGAGGCGTTTTGCAATCAACATATTTATTCAAACTTACATCCAGCACACGCACATATAAACACACGCAGACATTAACAACGAAAGACAACACAGGACCGACACAAGCGGGTATTTAAACACTTAATAATTAAGGGAGACGAATGAGGAGCAGCAGAAAACACTTCACAGCACTCACGTGTCACAAACAGGAAAACATAACAGGCGCGTGGCCGCGCATGTGGCGGCCGCCGCTATGGCGACTGCCCCGCTATGTCGCGCGCTCCGCCCCGCCTACACTGGCAGTCTGGGGGGGCCCCGAGCCCGTGGGGCCTACTACCCTGTCCGGGTGGCAGCCCGGAGGCTGGTCCAGGGAGGGGACCCTGCGCCCCGGATGCTGGACGATGCCCCCCTCGGTGTTGGACACCCGGGGGCCACCCACCGCGGTGTCTGGAAGCCTCGGATCACCTTTGGTCCCGAGGCTTGGTGGGAGAGCGCTGTTCTCCCCGATGGCGGCATCGCTGGACACCCGGGGGCCACCCACCGCGGTGTCCAGAGGCCTCGGAGCGCCTCTGGTCCCGACGCTCGGAGGCGGTACCTTGTCGGCCAGGGAAAGCCCCCTAAAGAGTTCCGCCAGCTCTTCCACTTCTGCATCATGTCTCTGGGGGCCCCCCCCTGCGGTGTCAGGGAGCGTGGGGACGTCGTCTTCCCCGAAGCCCAGGGGCAGCGCCACTACCTCTTCTTCTTGCTCCTGTGGGGTAGGGATGTCGTCGTCCCCGAAGCTCGAGGGCGGCGCCACGACCTCTTCCTCCTCACCCACTTGGGCGTCTGGGACCTCGTCCCTGCTCTTCTCGGCGTTGGGGGGCTCCTCCACGCCGTCTATGGCGTTTGGGCTTTCCTTTATGCCATTCTCGGTGTTGGGGGGCTCCTCCACGCTGTCTATGGTGTTTTGGCTTTCCTGTACGCCATTCTCGGCATCTCGGCCGTTACTAGCCCCCCCAAAAAAAAACTCCAGCGCTTTTTCCTCTCTCCACTCCTGGGAGGGGGGCGATCTGGGCTGGAGCGGCGCACCTTGTGGGGTGAGCTGCTGCGCCGCGGTCAGCGCCGCTATGCAGGCCGCCAGCTTGTCGATCCGGTTTTGCCTTCTTCGGCTCTCCAGGGTGACGTGGCGCCAGCCCTCAGCTTCCCTGGCGCGGAGCGGTTTGGTGCTCGCGGAGGCCAGCGCTACCAGCGGGGCGATCTCTGCCATCCAGCGCTGGTGCTCCATGAGCGCTATTTGGACCTCCGTACTGTGTCCTTGATTGAGGTCTTTCGTTCTGTCACGCTGTGGTTCGGGGGTGCGGACACAAGCGCGAGGCGTTTTGCAATCAACATATTTATTCAAACTTACATCCAGCACACGCACATATAAACACACGCAGACATTAACAACGAAAGACAACACAGGACCGACACAAGCGGGTATTTAAACACTTAATAATTAAGGGAGACGAATGAGGAGCAGCAGAAAACACTTCACAGCACTCACGTGTCACAAACAGGAAAACATAACAGGCGCGTGGCCGCGCATGTGGCGGCCGCCGCTATGGCGACTGCCCCGCTATGTCGCGCGCTCCGCCCCGCCTACACTGGCAGTCTGGGGGGGCCCCGAGCCCGTGGGGCCTACTACCCTGTCCGGGTGGCAGCCCGGAGGCTGGTCCAGGGAGGGGACCCTGCGCCCCGGATGCTGGACGATGCCACCCTCAGCGTTGGACACCGCGGTGTCTGGAGGTAGAGAGGCGCCCCCGGTCCCGAAGCTTTGGGGCAGAGCGCTGCTCTCCCTGACGGCGTTGCTGGACACCCGGGGGCCACCCACCGCGGTGTCCAGAGGCTTCGGAGCACTACTGGTCCCCACGCTTGTAGGCAGTGCATCGACTCCCCTTGCCCCGGCCCCAGTCGGTGCTCCGTCAGCTAGGGAGAGCCCCCTAAAGAGTTCCGCCAGCCCTTCCACTTTAACGCCACGACCTCTTCCTCCTGCTCATGTGGGGGAGGGACGTCGTCGTCCCCAAAGCCCGGGGGCGGCGCCACGACCTCTTCCTCCTGCTCATGTGGGGGAGGGACGTCGTTCCTGAAGCCGGCGCCATGACCTCTTCCTCCTCGCCCCCCTTGGCGTCTGGGAACTCGTCCCTGCCCTTCTCGGCGTTGGGGGGCTCCTCCACACCGTCTATGGTGTTTGGGCACTCGTCCCCGCCCTTCTCGGCGTTGGGGGGCTCCTCCACGCCGTCTATGGCGTTTGGGTACTCGTCCCCGCTCCTCTTGGCGTTGGGGGGCTCCTCCACGCCGTCTATGGCGCCTGGGACGGCCTCGTCGGCCGTCACTAGCCCCCCCCCCAAAAAAAACTCCAGCGAATTTTCCCCTCTCCACTCCTGGGAGGGCCTGGAGCGGTGCAACGTTAGGGGCGAGCTGCCGCGCCGCGGTCAGGCTGTTGATCCTTTTTTACCTCGCCAGGCTCTCGATCCCGACGAGGCGCCAGCCCTCGGCTTCTCCGGCGCGGAGAGGTCTCTTGCTCACGGAAGCCAGCACTACGAAGGGGGCCAGCTCTTCCTGCTGGTGTTCCACGAGTTCCCTGAGGATCTCTACCGCGGTCATCCTCGCTGCGTCCATTTGTGAGGTCTCTCGCTCTGTCAGGCGTTGGCTCCGGGTTGCGGATACACACGCGAGGCGCTTGACTTTCAACATCTTTATTTCGTTTTACTCTATCGTACAGACTCTAAGCGCTGTGACCGTGGTGCTAAACAGACATATACACGCTGACATACACTTAATAATCAAAGGAGACGAACGAGGAACAGCTGGAAACATTTAACAACACTCACGCGCCATAAACAAGGAAACACAACAAGCGTGTGTCCGCGCACATGGCGGCCGTCGCCATAGCGAACGCCACGCTATGTCACGCGCTCAGCCGGGCGCGTGACAGATACCCAATGACAGCCGAGCTGAACCGCCATTTTTGTCAAGCCAAGTTACGGAATCATTGGTCGGGACTCAGATTCGTGAGCATCATCTGAAAGGGTGTGGTGTTTTATTCTGGGTAAATCTTGTAATGTGGGGGGTTTGACCAGGACAAATTATTATTTTTTTAAATCTGTAATTATATCTGGGGTCCATCACATTTTCAACATTGGTTAGGATTGTATAAATCTTGTAGTGTGGCCCAGGCATTAGGCTAATACACATTCAATTTGGGCAACCTTTTTTTCTATTATTACTGCATGCAAATGAGAGTGAAATCCATTAGCTGGTTTGGAAACTAGTTTAGAAGAACTAATGACAGTTCCCAAGAATGAAAGCTCAATGCTAGAGACTGAAATAATGTATTATACATTATCATCATATTGACTGTTGTCTGAAGGTATGACGCTTGCGTGTGACACTCAAAACTTAATATTTGATTTGTTAAAAGGTAATACCATGTATTTGTTATAAAAAACGTCAGCTTGTTGAATGATTTGCCCCGCATCAAGCCTACTAAAAATACCTAATGCCATTAATATTAATCATGCTCCTGTAAAGACCTTAACATGCACTATTGTCCACCATGCTTGGGGAACAGTGTCCTCTCACATGACTGAGGGTAATGTTAAAACCAGGATGGGCATTTGCTGGGTTTTATTCTCACAGTAAGTGGCTGGGGGTTTACCACTGGAAGAGCATAACTCTGCTTTTGTCTTTAAGTCTCCCTCTTTCTCTCTCATTAATGATATATCTGTTGGCAGCACTGCTTTAATAACTTGGGTCTTCCCCCAAATTACACGGCAAGACTTCAAAAGCTTGGAGCACCGCCCAGATCTCGCACAGACCAGAGAGACTTTGGGGAAGGGAGCAGACAATCATAGAGAGCGAGGGAGAGAGAGAAACAGACAGAGACACAGAACTCTCTTTAATCTATCTGAATTATGGTCACATGGGGAGAGTCCTTTGGTCTGTCTGAGTGTCTGTGCATGTGTGGAGTTCTTGAAGGGAAGCATGTGCCGAGTACCGCAACCTCCAATATTACAAAATGATGCTGCAGTAAACTATTACATTATATTACAGCATTATTGTAATAAAGCTTAAATCCAAGACTTAAAAATAAAAAATAAAAATCTTATTAGGCATGCTGGCTATGCTGTTGTGTTCATCTCAGTATAGCGGTCTCAGTGTGTGTCTGCTAGCAACCACAGATACTATAAATAAATAACTCCAAGCCTCTGTAGAGGAGAACAGTGAGAGCACAGAGAGGATCTAAAGAAGTGTGGGGGATACGCTGGCTCCTTCTTACCCTGACGGATGTCAAAGCCAGGCGGTTGAGTCAGGCCGTCCACGATAAGCTGCAAAGTTTCAGGGCAGGTGTTGAGAGACTGGGCCAAACACTCCAGACCATTGCTCTTAACACTGCTCTCAACATGCTGCTGTAGCTCAGCGCTGCCCAGCTGATCCAAACTACCACCAATCTGTGACAAGAACCTAGAAAAGGACCCAAAAATCACACTTCAGAATGAGGCGTTCAAAAAAAACTGACATTCAGAATGAGGCGTTCAGCTGATGAAGTTCAGAACAAAAGTAATGCTTTGGAGAGAGCCACATTCACATTATAGGCTGCATAATAAGGCAGTGAAGTTCTCAAGGTCCAGAGAGATGCTGTCTTAACAAATGTCTTTTTAATAGAGCTCCCCTGAGGCAAGCACACATGGTGGATAACCCCTCATCCCAACCCAGCCTGGGGCGGGATGCCTGACGTGCAGAGAGGAGGCAAGGAAAAGGGAGTGGAGGTGAGACTAATTATGCTCTAAATCTTGATCTCCAGGGTCCCAGAGATGAAGACTGTCTCCTTCTATAAATCAGGTCGCTTTGCAAGTATATCATGAAGAGCCACTGGTGGGGCTTCAGTGAGACAACAGAAGCACTCCCTTGAACCAAAGCCCGACCTAACACAGAGCAGATCCAGACGCGAGGGCTTACCTCACTCTAGACTAACAGCCGTAACGTGGAACAGAGCACCGGCAAAATGTCTTCGGCTATGTACTATATAACACAGGAGCAGTTAGCTTTCAGGAAAGAGCCCAGGGGATGGGAATTACAGACAGGACTAGACAGACGCAATACTCCTTTTTGCCAAATTATATTTCCAATCAGGATTACATCATTCTTCACTAATACAAGTCAAAAGTTAGTTCTTTCTATTTACTGAAAGTTAGAGGACATAACATATAGAGGACCATACTGACTTACTAAAAATATCAGGCGCTGCTCATTAACCGACAACAACTATTAACCTGTTAGAAACATAAATGTGTTATTTGAATGAACCGTGCGCTCTGATACCCTAGTGTGTCTCTCTCTCACACACACACACACACACACACACACACACCACACACACATATATATATATATATATGTGTGTGTGGTGTGTGTGTGTGTGTGTGTGTGTGTGTGTGAGAGAGAGACACACTAGGGTATCAGAGCGCACGGTTCATTCAAATAACACATTTATGTTTCTAACAGGTTAATAGTTGTTGTCGGTTAATGAGCAGCGCCTGATATTTTTAGTAAGTCAGTATGGTCCTCTATATGTTATGTCCTCTAACTTTCAGTAAATAGAAAGAACTAACTTTTGACTTGTATTAGTGAAGAATGATGTAATCCTGATTGGAAATATAATTTGGCAAAAAGGAGTATTGCGTCTGTCTAGTCCTGTCTGTAATTCCCATCCCCTGGGCTCTTTCCTGAAAGCTAACTGCTCCTGTGTTATATAGTACATAGCCGAAGACATTTTGCCGGTGCTCTGTTCCACGTTACGGCTGTTAGTCTAGAGTGAGGTAAGCCCTCGCGTCTGGATCTGCTCTGTGTTAGGTCGGGCTTTGGTTCAAGGGAGTGCTTCTGTTGTCTCACTGAAGCCCCACCAGTGGCTCTTCATGATATACTTGCAAAGCGACCTGATTTATAGAAGGAGACAGTCTTCATCTCTGGGACCCTGGAGATCAAGATTTAGAGCATAATTAGTCTCACCTCCACTCCCTTTTCCTTGCCTCCTCTCTGCACGTCAGGCATCCCGCCCCAGGCTGGGTTGGGATGAGGGGTTATCCACCATGTGTGCTTGCCTCAGGGGAGCTCTATTAAAAAGACATTTGTTAAGACAGCATCTCTCTGGACCTTGAGAACTTCACTGCCTTATTATGCAGCCTATAATGTGAATGTGGCTCTCTCCAAAGCATTACTTTTGTTCTGAACTTCATCAGCTGAACGCCTCATTCTGAATGTCAGTTTTTTTTGAACGCCTCATTCTGAAGTGTGATTTTTGGGTCCTTTTCTAGGTTCTTGTCACAGATTGGTGGTAGTTTGGATCAGCTGGGCAGCGCTGAGCTACAGCAGCATGTTGAGAGCAGTGTTAAGAGCAATGGTCTGGAGTGTTTGGCCCAGTCTCTCAACACCTGCCCTGAAACTTTGCAGCTTATCGTGGACGGCCTGACTCAACCGCCTGGCTTTGACATCCGTCAGGGTAAGAAGGAGCCAGCGTATCCCCCACACTTCTTTAGATCCTCTCTGTGCTCTCACTGTTCTCCTCTACAGAGGCTTGGAGTTATTTATTTATAGTATCTGTGGTTGCTAGCAGACACACACTGAGACCGCTATACTGAGATGAACACAACAGCATAGCCAGCATGCCTAATAAGATTTTTATTTTTTATTTTTAAGTCTTGGATTTAAGCTTTATTACAATAATGCTGTAATATAATGTAATAGTTTACTGCAGCATCATTTTGTAATATTGGAGGTTGCGGTACTCGGCACATGCTTCCCTTCAAGAACTCCACACATGCACAGACACTCAGACAGACCAAAGGACTCTCCCCATGTGACCATAATTCAGATAGATTAAAGAGAGTTCTGTGTCTCTGTCTGTTTCTCTCTCTCCCTCGCTCTCTATGATTGTCTGCTCCCTTCCCCAAAGTCTCTCTGGTCTGTGCGAGATCTGGGCGGTGCTCCAAGCTTTTGAAGTCTTGCCGTGTAATTTGGGGGAAGACCCAAGTTATTAAAGCAGTGCTGCCAACAGATATATCATTAATGAGAGAGAAAGAGGGAGACTTAAAGACAAAAGCAGAGTTATGCTCTTCCAGTGGTAAACCCCCAGCCACTTACTGTGAGAATAAAACCCAGCAAATGCCCATCCTGGTTTTAACATTACCCTCAGTCATGTGAGAGGACACTGTTCCCCAAGCATGGTGGACAATAGTGCATGTTAAGGTCTTTACAGGAGCATGATTAATATTAATGGCATTAGGTATTTTTAGTAGGCTTGATGCGGGGCAAATCATTCAACAAGCTGACGTTTTTTATAACAAATACATGGTATTACCTTTTAACAAATCAAATATTAAGTTTTGAGTGTCACACGCAAGCGTCATACCTTCAGACAACAGTCAATATGATGATAATGTATAATACATTATTTCAGTCTCTAGCATTGAGCTTTCATTCTTGGGAACTGTCATTAGTTCTTCTAAACTAGTTTCCAAACCAGCTAATGGATTTCACTCTCATTTGCATGCAGTAATAATAGAAAAAAAGGTTGCCCAAATTGAATGTGTATTAGCCTAATGCCTGGGCCACACTACAAGATTTATACAATCCTAACCAATGTTGAAAATGTGATGGACCCCAGATATAATTACAGATTTAAAAAAATAATAATTTGTCCTGGTCAAACCCCCCACATTACAAGATTTACCCAGAATAAAACACCACACCCTTTCAGATGATGCTCACGAATCTGAGTCCCGACCAATGATTCCGTAACTTGGCTTGACAAAAATGGCGGTTCAGCTCGGCTGTCATTGGGTATCTGTCACGCGCCCGGCTGAGCGCGTGACATAGCGTGGCGTTCGCTATGGCGACGGCCGCCATGTGCGCGGACACACGCTTGTTGTGTTTCCTTGTTTATGGCGCGTGAGTGTTGTTAAATGTTTCCAGCTGTTCCTCGTTCGTCTCCTTTGATTATTAAGTGTATGTCAGCGTGTATATGTCTGTTTAGCACCACGGTCACAGCGCTTAGAGTCTGTACGATAGAGTAAAACGAAATAAAGATGTTGAAAGTCAAGCGCCTCGCGTGTGTATCCGCAACCCGGAGCCAACGCCTGACAGAGCGAGAGACCTCACAAATGGACGCAGCGAGGATGACCGCGGTAGAGATCCTCAGGGAACTCGTGGAACACCAGCAGGAAGAGCTGGCCCCCTTCGTAGTGCTGGCTTCCGTGAGCAAGAGACCTCTCCGCGCCGGAGAAGCCGAGGGCTGGCGCCTCGTCGGGATCGAGAGCCTGGCGAGGTAAAAAAGGATCAACAGCCTGACCGCGGCGCGGCAGCTCGCCCCTAACGTTGCACCGCTCCAGGCCCTCCCAGGAGTGGAGAGGGGAAAATTCGCTGGAGTTTTTTTTGGGGGGGGGGCTAGTGACGGCCGACGAGGCCGTCCCAGGCGCCATAGACGGCGTGGAGGAGCCCCCCAACGCCAAGAGGAGCGGGGACGAGTACCCAAACGCCATAGACGGCGTGGAGGAGCCCCCCAACGCCGAGAAGGGCGGGGACGAGTGCCCAAACACCATAGACGGTGTGGAGGAGCCCCCCAACGCCGAGAAGGGCAGGGACGAGTTCCCAGACGCCAAGGGGGGCGAGGAGGAAGAGGTCATGGCGCCGGCTTCAGGAACGACGTCCCTCCCCCACATGAGCAGGAGGAAGAGGTCGTGGCGCCGCCCCCGGGCTTTGGGGACGACGACGTCCCTCCCCCACATGAGCAGGAGGAAGAGGTCGTGGCGTTAAAGTGGAAGGGCTGGCGGAACTCTTTAGGGGGCTCTCCCTAGCTGACGGAGCACCGACTGGGGCCGGGGCAAGGGGAGTCGATGCACTGCCTACAAGCGTGGGGACCAGTAGTGCTCCGAAGCCTCTGGACACCGCGGTGGGTGGCCCCCGGGTGTCCAGCAACGCCGTCAGGGAGAGCAGCGCTCTGCCCCAAAGCTTCGGGACCGGGGGCGCCTCTCTACCTCCAGACACCGCGGTGTCCAACGCTGAGGGTGGCATCGTCCAGCATCCGGGGCGCAGGGTCCCCTCCCTGGACCAGCCTCCGGGCTGCCACCCGGACAGGGTAGTAGGCCCCACGGGCTCGGGGCCCCCCCAGACTGCCAGTGTAGGCGGGGCGGAGCGCGCGACATAGCGGGGCAGTCGCCATAGCGGCGGCCGCCACATGCGCGGCCACGCGCCTGTTATGTTTTCCTGTTTGTGACACGTGAGTGCTGTGAAGTGTTTTCTGCTGCTCCTCATTCGTCTCCCTTAATTATTAAGTGTTTAAATACCCGCTTGTGTCGGTCCTGTGTTGTCTTTCGTTGTTAATGTCTGCGTGTGTTTATATGTGCGTGTGCTGGATGTAAGTTTGAATAAATATGTTGATTGCAAAACGCCTCGCGCTTGTGTCCGCACCCCCGAACCACAGCGTGACAGAACGAAAGACCTCAATCAAGGACACAGTACGGAGGTCCAAATAGCGCTCATGGAGCACCAGCGCTGGATGGCAGAGATCGCCCCGCTGGTAGCGCTGGCCTCCGCGAGCACCAAACCGCTCCGCGCCAGGGAAGCTGAGGGCTGGCGCCACGTCACCCTGGAGAGCCGAAGAAGGCAAAACCGGATCGACAAGCTGGCGGCCTGCATAGCGGCGCTGACCGCGGCGCAGCAGCTCACCCCACAAGGTGCGCCGCTCCAGCCCAGATCGCCCCCCTCCCAGGAGTGGAGAGAGGAAAAAGCGCTGGAGTTTTTTTTTGGGGGGGCTAGTAACGGCCGAGATGCCGAGAATGGCGTACAGGAAAGCCAAAACACCATAGACAGCGTGGAGGAGCCCCCCAACACCGAGAATGGCATAAAGGAAAGCCCAAACGCCATAGACGGCGTGGAGGAGCCCCCCAACGCCGAGAAGAGCAGGGACGAGGTCCCAGACGCCCAAGTGGGTGAGGAGGAAGAGGTCGTGGCGCCGCCCTCGAGCTTCGGGGACGACGACATCCCTACCCCACAGGAGCAAGAAGAAGAGGTAGTGGCGCTGCCCCTGGGCTTCGGGGAAGACGACGTCCCCACGCTCCCTGACACCGCAGGGGGGGGCCCCCAGAGACATGATGCAGAAGTGGAAGAGCTGGCGGAACTCTTTAGGGGGCTTTCCCTGGCCGACAAGGTACCGCCTCCGAGCGTCGGGACCAGAGGCGCTCCGAGGCCTCTGGACACCGCGGTGGGTGGCCCCCGGGTGTCCAGCGATGCCGCCATCGGGGAGAACAGCGCTCTCCCACCAAGCCTCGGGACCAAAGGTGATCCGAGGCTTCCAGACACCGCGGTGGGTGGCCCCCGGGTGTCCAACACCGAGGGGGGCATCGTCCAGCATCCGGGGCGCAGGGTCCCCTCCCTGGACCAGCCTCCGGGCTGCCACCCGGACAGGGTAGTAGGCCCCACGGGCTCGGGGCCCCCCCAGACTGCCAGTGTAGGCGGGGCGGAGCGCGCGACATAGCGGGGCAGTCGCCATAGCGGCGGCCGCCACATGCGCGGCCACGCGCCTGTTATGTTTTCCTGTTTGTGACACGTGAGTGCTGTGAAGTGTTTTCTGCTGCTCCTCATTCGTCTCCCTTAATTATTAAGTGTTTAAATACCCGCTTGTGTCGGTCCTGTGTTGTCTTTCGTTGTTAATGTCTGCGTGTGTTTATATGTGCGTGTGCTGGATGTAAGTTTGAATAAATATGTTGATTGCAAAACGCCTCGCGCTTGTGTCCG
>JAOUQW010000038.1:8717166-8731318 GCA_028565825.1 Olivaichthys viedmensis | reverse complement strand
ACGCATCACTCCTGAGTGAACAAACCTGCATAAGGGACTAAAAATAGACACACAGTAGAGTGATACACCTGTGATTATAAAGTCGAGAGGGAAATAAATAAATAAATAAATAAATAAAAATGAGCTCAGGCTCTGCATAATAAAACAAACTGAGCACCAGCCACTGAACCGGGTCATAAACATTCTCATTTTTATTTTATAGGCCCCAATGATCTCAGTGTCTTCTGGTACATCCATATCAACATCTGTACTACTCAACTGGAGTTTCAATTAGCAGCTCCTGCTGACAGGGTGGACTGTTACAACCAAAGTATGGTGTCCAAAAAATTCTATCTGTGCCTAAATAAACACCAGGCTGACTTGAACCTGATACTGATCTTTTCTTCTATCCACGCACACACACACACACACACAAAATACACTCCCCTCTGTTCCTAGTTCACATTGGAACAGAAGGCTGACAGCTGAGCTCTGACATCTTTGCAGAGCGGCTGTCCTGAAGACAAAACAGCCCAAACTCAATTAAGGCATCTGGGAATAAGAAGAGAAACATAAGTGCGAGTCTGCAAAGCTTTAAAACACACACACAATCACACAACACTGCTTTAACACCAACAAGTCAGGCAGCACAAGGGATAGGCCAGCCCTAAAAAAATTACACATACGTTGAATACACATTCTCCACACTCTGCTTCACCTCAAGCAGGCCGCTGAGAGCCAGCGTTTCTCACTCTCTCTCACACACACACACACACACACACACACACACACAAGGATTAAATTCAGGTGCGAGGTCCTATTTGGCTTGGATGGGCCCCAGTGCCAGAACAAAGTGTTTCTGTCCGCACTCGGCCCAGTTAACAGCTTTTTCATGAAAAGCTGCCATTCTAAGATGTCAATCAGTCCCTTGCTCTCCTCTCCCTCTCCCTTACGACCAAACACGAATCTAACCAGCTGCAGGCTCCGAAAACACACTTCCCAGAGAGAGATGAAAACACAAAAGATGTTTGATTGGGGGATCCCTTTACAAACCTCCCAACCTTTTGCCTTCTGCGTAACCAGACACCTGCGCTTTCAGCAAAACATGAAAGACCCAAAAGCAGGCGAGCAAAAAACAGCTGAGCTCATCCTGACACAGGCTGGAGACACAGCATGGACGGGACTGAGGTAGAGGGAAAAACCTGATTAACATTAGCATAGGTTCTTGAAGGCACCGTTCTCCTAAAGACAGCAACTGCCAAGATCCCGTATATGGCCATAAATGCCACAAGCAACAGATTAGTCATTTGAACAACATATAAGATAAAGATATAAACTTCACTGACCCACAGGCCCATTGATTTTGCATGAGACCAACAATATGACTCCAGACTGAATTCAGACAACACTTAAAGAGTGCACCGGAAACAGCATTGTGACCTGCCGTCACAAACAATTCAAACAATACAAATTACTGAAACCACAAAAACACAAGTAGTAAATAAGATTTTCTGTATTAAACACACCATTAACAAGTACCGGTTGTCTTTAGTGGTCATTAAGCAGCATTTTATACGGAAGGAATAAAATACGACGGGACGTGCAGTTATAGGAAAACAAATCAACAGGGTGGTGTTATGCCGTTACTACCCCAGAGATGATAATTTTCCTATAACTGCACGTCCCGAAGTGTTTCATCCTGTTCATACCACAGCAATTTGCTAACGATTCCACACACAAAATTTTAAATAAATAAAAAATAAACAAAAGTAAAAAATGACACGTCGTACTTTTTATCTGTTTATAGTTAGATTTAATGTTGTGGAACGTCCTCGAAACAAATTAGTTCCTGTCATCACTTACAGTTATAAACAGTCGCTCCCTCAGCAGCCCTCTCTTGTTTTTCTCTCTCTTAAAGTTAATAAGACAAAAATACAGCTTTTCATGTTACTGATAAACCGCAAAGCACAAACTGCTCTGTCCTGAAGACTTTCCCGCGGCGGAAAACTTAAAGGAGCAGCTTTACCTCTGACTGTTACAAAGCGCTAACACCGGAGTCTCCTTCCATAAATGTTCAATACACCTTCTCCTGACAGAAAGCTTCACCACAGCAATGATTATATGTTTTTCTTTATTAAATAACACTTTTTAAAAATCAGTTTATTGTTGGGCTTAAATTATCAATATGTGAAGTCCGTGAAAATTAGTTGTTACTATAGAAACCAAACATATTAGAGCGTGCGGATTAATATATACACTTGGGATCTGCCTTGCAGACGGCACTATGGTCATAGCCGTGCGGTTATAAAAAACTAATCAACACCTTCTAACCAATCAGAATCGAGAATTCAACAGCACTGTGGTGTAAATACATTTATATACCAAGTTGGCCGCTCTGGTATCCATCCTGACAAGAAATCGCTATGCATTGTGATACTTGGTGTGGAAGTAGTGTGGATCAGTCGTACACTGGATTTACAGTGCCTTATGGGTAATATAGTGAACTATCCAGGGAATTCAATTCGTCAACTGAAAATTTGGACAACACTAGAAAATGGCTGACACCCAAATAGTGCACTACATGGTAAATAGGGAATAAATTCAAACAAGGCACACGTTTGTAAACTAACATGGCTTTTGAAGTGACCTTTACGTTTTTTTCACAGCTTCAGTACCTCTGAAACTGAAAAGAACAACCTTACCTACCCGCACCCACAGAAATACAGCATGCAGCCCTCAGACTGCTCCACCTGAGCATAAGAAAAAGCTAAAAGTCTAAGCTCTCTAGCAAGTGCTGTGACATGAAATGTTATCATTTTTGCCTGAGTGTAATTGTAATATGTTACGAGTTTACAGTACATTTGTTAGTGTTTTCACAGTAGGTATGTTCCTCCAGCATTTGCAATAGTTTCCTGCCAACACATTAGGGAAAACTATGCACTTCAATAAGATCATGCTTGTAAACACCACAACAATTGTCATGGCAATTGCAACCAAATCAAAACCTTCATTTCCAGAATGGAAGATGAGATATATGAGATATGCTAACTGATATGCTACTGCAGAAATGCTAATGCTAACAGCACTAAATAAGCGTGCAGAAACCTTTATTAGAAATCTTTACTGAAGGATTCACTGTAAAATTAACATATGAGTAAAGAACGTGTCATTATATATAGATATCATTGATATATATATATATATATATAGAAAGAAAGCTAGAACTACCATACGCATCAAACCAGTGCAGGGAGATGCACTACCTTTAGCTTGGTGCTAACAACATTGAAAATCCCATAGACGCACTAGAGGAAATTAGCATTAGCGTAGCAGGAGGGATCGGACAAACAAAAGCTACTAGTGAAGTGAATTCAAGGTTTCAGCATTAAATAATTGTTCAGCATTATAATGGCTAGGCCATTATAATGTCTTGGTAAAGATGTTCTTACAGACATATTTGCTAGGCCTGACCGAGGGATTAACATCAGTAGTGTATCAAAGGCTTCACCACAGGAAATGAGCAACACTAATGGGACAAAAACTAAACTACACTATACCAATAGGTCACTGATGTGCAGTTTTAGAGGCAGCGCAAACCTTCAATGTAAATTAAAATAGCTCGAATTAAATGTGACTACAATGAACGGAAGTATATATAGATTTATTTTTAATTTTTTTTACTACTGTCTGGAAAATACAGTAAAAACCTTTAATAGCCAAAACAGATCAATACAGTGATAAAACCACATGTCTAAAAGAAGTGAAGGTGAACAACAGGCTCACATCTTCACTTTCCCACGCTGCACTAAGCCCCAACTATCAATCAACATCATCATCAGTCAACTTAATGTCAATCAGTTTTCTTCCCCTCATTTCCTTCTTTTGCCTTGGGGTAAAAGATTTTAACAGGGAGTAAATCACAAAGACCCATAAAAAATAAAAAAAAGAGGAAAATTGCCATTTATGGAAGTGACGTTACCTGCTCAGATCACCTGAATTCTTTTTATAATCTGTCCCACAGCAAAAACCTGTTTCAACATTCACACAAAAGCTCACAGGATTTTCTTCTTACTGCCATTTAGCGCAACCTGATCCTTTTTAATGGATCCGACAGCCTGCCTGCAAGACCAACACTATTAGTAATTTCCTGATCTCTGAGATTTTAATCACTTTCAATTAACACTCAAGCTAGGCTGAGTGCGCTTTGCTTCATAATGTAGTCAATAACACTTCCCATTAACAGAAATGAGAGCTAAATATCAATTAGGTATATGGTTATGCCGTTTGATATCATAAGCCCTAAAACGTACATAGATAATTATGTAAGGCAGAGAGAGAGAGAGAGAGAGAGAGAGAGAGAGAGAGAGAGAGAGAGAGAGAGCGGGAGAGAGCAGAGAGAGAGCAGAGAGCAGAGAGAGAAGAGAGGGAGAGAGAGCAGAGAGAGAGAGCAGAGAGAGAGAGAGAGAGAGAGAGAGAGAGCAGAGAGCAGAGAGCGAGAGCGAGAGAGAGAGAGAGAGAGAGAGCTTCCAGGAGAGTGACAGTTCCTTTAATATCCGGGGTTGTGTGTGGTGTTTTCCCACACAGCTGGGTAAGATGGTAAAATGTGCCCTCTGGGACCTTTAAGAGGCTAGGGAAATCTGAACACACTCACTCCGCCTATCTCTCAGTGACTGACAGCTCACTATACAAACCAGAATACACGAGGCCGCACCTCCTCTGAGTAACTGACAGGCCAAGACATTGATGATCTGTTCCACGTACCTGGACTTGTGTCAATCATAAGCCGGTTCATAAGCTAAGGGGACAGAGGACTGTTGCACAAGTAATATGGTCTTAGATCCAAAACAGAAAACATTTTCTACACTGACCCACTGCACACACACACACACACACACAGCCACCCTCATCACTCAGCATGTCCGTGCAGAGGAGAGGCAGCTCGTGTTGCTTTCTACCTTCCCAGATCATGTGACAGGGTAAATAAACGCTGAGTGCTGACAGATGTGTGTGTGTTTAGGGGAACTTCACAACACATTCTCAGCGATAGAGCGCAGCATTCACTAATGTACTACCACACAGACCGACTGCATGTGTGTGCCTAAGGACGTGCGTTGTGAGCATCACGGGTTAAAAAGATAACTTATGGATGTGACACAACATTGTTAAAGGACACACTTAACCAGGACAGCGCTATAAGAAAGATAGGACATAACAGTACGTGCTTTGTAAGAAGAAAAATAGCTTCCAAGTTTGCATGTCTTTTATTCTGCCAGGTTTTAGCACCGTATCCATGCTTAGATGAAGACGGGCCTGAACCTACTGCGCTTGTGGACGGCTGATGCATTTCGAAAGCGCTTGCTTTCCTTTCCCTTTGCTCGGGTGTGGACAGATTCTCTGTATGTTTTCCATCTTGAAGGAACTCTCAAACACAACACGTACACTACAAGCGCAGAACACACAAACGCACGTCTTTCCCTCTAAATCGCCCGCCTTCTAAAAACAACAAACTGTTTCTACAGTGAACTAATATGCATTTATTTTGCCAAGAGGTCCTCCAGAGTTGAAGGCCATGTTTGCTAATGAAAGGCAAGAAGAGAGGATGAGTGAACGCAAGCATGCAGAACAGCAAGAGAAAGAGGGAGGGAAAAAAAAGAAAAAAGGAAGAGGATACAAATCACTCCAGGTCTTGAGTCAACATATGATGCTGCCGGCAAACTTAATTGAATTAATTGTGTCAGAAAAATGGATTACTTCGAAAATGAGACAGCAAAAGCAAACAGACAGAAAACAGGATTAGCTCACTAGTCCAGCTGACTCCTGTTTATAGGAGCTATTACTCAAAATTTAAGATCCTAGCCAGTGTTAGACAGCTGGTGTGGTGCCTAGGATTACTCTCTAGCTTTGAGTGGAGTTAAAGCAGCACTAATCACACCATGGTGTAGACAACAATCGAAGACTGTAATCTTAACCGTTGCTGTTGTTAGCGACTGATTAACATTTCCCTTGTGGTGAGCAGATCACTAGATGAAACGGTGTTAAGTGGAATTATAATTAATGCTAATGGATTTAACTGTTATAATATCTGGTCTTACGCAATACTTCTATATAAAGAGTGGTTAAATAAGTACAGGGAATTAAATAATTCATCACAATCATGCCTTTGGTTAACTGTATTTAGCTAATTGCAAAAAAATGTCAGCGTTAACGTGTCCCATTTAGTGCATGGTTATAACAGAGAGAATCGAACTCGTCGAAAAAAAGCATACTCTCTTGTTGGAAAAATCAGTCCACTCCCACTTAACACTCAGACAAAACAAGCAACATGGACAAGTTATGTGACTGACCTGGTAAGTACCAATGCCGATGTGTTTAGGGTCAATCTTGACCAGCTCTGCCAGAGGGTCCTGAACACGTCTTCCAATCGACACTGAAGAGAAATTCAGAAAAAAACCTGCGTCAGTGAAGCAATAGCCAGAAAGAGACAGGCAGCAGAACGGGATCGAACATCTCGAGGGACCAGCAAAATGACTCCTTTAATAAACCAGCAGATCAGATTAGCATAAATTAGCGGTGCAAATTAGGTTTTTCTGAGAGTCAAGCAAGGCTTGGCCTAAACGTGCCCACGCCACACAGGTTCATTAATATTAATTATACTAACAAACTTCATAGATTATAACCAATTATTCTCATGTGTGCGGGTCCCTTACCCCAACCCCCAAACTGTAATTACAATTATCCTCACTATTAAGCAATAAGAAAAAAATTATAAGATAATCCCGGCAGGTTGAACCAAAAACATGGGACTCAATTTTTTTGCGACAGGGTCACAAAAGGAACAGAGAAAAATTAGAAGCAAGATAAAATAAAACCAAAAAGGCTGGACGTGAAATGCAAAGTTAATTACTGAGGAACTTTAAGAATTAGTAAGCGTAATACGTTCCAAGACGAATCTGTCTAGAACCTCACGCTACAGTAATTAACGCACTGCTGCTGATAGAGATACAATTGATCAGTTCAAATTAATTACAGCCCGCCGAATGAACCAGATCCAGCAGGGTATAACTTTACTATGTCCTTCATTTAACAAAACTACATTCAAACTCTTTTAAAAGCCTTTCAGACTGGGTCTTGGCTGAGAGGCTGGAAAGGAAAAATCAACAAACATGCAATGATGTTTAAGTGCGAACACATGACAGGATCATTTAACAGCCTGAGCTACAGATGAATACGGCATCACATGCACCAAACCAAATACATTAGAGCGAGAGAGAGGGAGGGAGAGAGAGAGAGACAGAGCGAGAGACTTATCTTCTGACATATAGCCTACACACGCATGCACATGTTGCAAGTTTGCCGTCCTCAATCAGTTTAGTACAGGAGACAGTTTGTGTGTCTGAACAAATAAGGCTGAGTAACTCAATTTAGAAGGAATAAAATCTGGAAATTTGTTGCCAATAAAAAAAAATCGGTCCAGATCCTAACAATAAGTATGGGGAGCATGAGCAGTTTTGATGCACTTGTTTTATTAATTTTATTTAGATTTGTTGAGGGCCAGCAGGGAGAATCAGAAATGCTTCAACTGGGCATGATCGAGAGAGAATATGAAAATGTGTGTAAGAGAGGGGAAAGACAAGAGAAAGAGAGAGACACACAGAACATAAACCCTGAGAGAAATAACGTTAGGGAACGAGAGCTGGTTTCAGCCTGACTGCTTGAAAACAAGGTCCACATTACGGAGAGCAAGGGAAAGCAGGGCTTTTGTGTGTGCTGTACAAGGCCTGAGCTGAAACTCTATTCCAGTGTAAATATTATTGCAGGCAGTAGCTTCCCACTGAGTTCAATGCAGAGATGCAGCAAGTGAGGCATGGCAATCATCCTCCAGCAGCCCACATCCACCCTGCACTCACAATCACCCACTTAAAGTCTCAGCCACACCTAGCACTACAGGTATTACCCACAGTCTGCGGTACACAGATACCCACCAGCACTCTTCTCTATTCGCACACAAGGAAAATACAGATACCAACTCCAACTTGGGTATTATTTAGCATGGAGCAAACTGAAATATTCAAAATAAACACTTTTACACATTAGAAGTCTCTCCCACTTATTCACAAAGAGACACTGATGAGAAATCAGACACTGTAAAAGGGTGCGATGAGAAGGCGAACAGAATTCAATACAAAAGATATTAAAACCCAAATATGAAAACATATAGAATAGAGCTAACACACACGCGCCCCCCCCCACACACACTTACAAATGTTACAATTTCCTACGGCTTTCGTAAAAAGGATAAATATAGCTCCCCAGTTCACGCTTGTACCTGACCAGGAGAAAATTTACGATAAAATGGCACGTTGATTTACTGCTTTTATAGAGGAAGTCTGGAATAATTCTCAGATCCTGCTTTTGAGAGAATTTGAGTCATTTCCCGAGTTTTTCGGTGTGCTTTTTGTGTTTTGGGATTACAGAGTAAGCGCCTGTGTGGTCCAGGACACAGCGAAAGCTTGAGACGACCAGTTTCACTAGAACATAAGGAGTTACACAGATCTGGTAGAACCAGAACTGACAACAAGAAGGATTTGTAAAACAACGCAAACTTAAAAGCTCAACTTGAGGGCTGGCTAGTCAATTATGCCTGTTGAAGAACAGCTTTAGTTATTGACTTTAAAACAAATATGATGTAATGATGTAACATGGCCTAGAGGCAACTGTCCATGAAGGCACTGTTAGACAGAGCAGACTAGACTGACTGAAATGGCAGGGAAAAATTCTAGGTAAGTGAGAGCGGAAGAGAGTTGAAAAGACAGGTAAGGCATGTTTAAGACTGCAGGGCCAGCGCTTCTATTGAATACATGGTTGTTGTTGTTTTTAGAGCCTGGTAGACTTCAAATAGGTCTGATTCACAGCGACGACCCTCAGTCAAAAATGAGCATTTGTCCCAGCCTATAACGTGAACTCTTAGACTTACAATCTGTATTTAACACGTGAGATTTGAAAACTTTATGAGTATTGTTAACGTGATTTCAAAAAAGTTAATTGCATAAGTTGGTTTTTAGTCAATTTCAAAGAGGAAAAACAAACGGCTGGATGGAGTTTCTTCATACATCACATGTACAACGCCCTTGCACTTACCTTGACGCTAATATTATATTACACACGTCTGGCAGTTTTCCTGTCAAGATGGTCAAAAATGTAGAGAGAAAGTAAATGAAGTAATAGTTACCTGCACTCCTCAGGTTTGGATCCAGATCTGGCATCTCTTTTACTGCCTCTGGACTGACACTGTAGATGGAAGCTCCTGCTTCACTAGTGATGCTGGAAATCGAATATACAAAGAGCTCACATCTCAAAAAAAACGACAATCTTATTAAATATATATTTTACAGAGCTTTGATAAGCACTAAACTAGAGCTGGCCCGAATAATTTGAATACTTTGAATAATTTGAACGAATCGTGTATTCGTTCGTTAGGTTGATTTTTTTTTTAAAGCCACAGAAAATGTAGACTAAACTACAAAAAATAATAATTCACGAGCAAAGGCCTTTAGATATAACAGTTATTGTTAATATATGGAAAATGTTCAAAATAAATTCCGTGACGCTGTTCATTTCACCGGTGGCAGCTCGCGTGTCAAGTACGCTTGGCGTGGAGCATATTGCCGCGCGCTTACCGCGTCTGGTGTGAATTGGGCTTAAGAAATCACGTGTGTGGGAGCACTAAGTTATCGGACGATAAGAAAAAAGCTCACTGCAACATTTGAGTAAGAGGTTGGTATAGCATGGAGGCACGACAAGTTTGATGAATCATCTCAATTATGTAAGTATATATTGCGCTGTTAGAAGCAGCATCTTGGCTTATTATTATTATTATTACATCGTTGCCGCCTACTGAATATATTTTGAACTGCAGTAACGAACATGCTTAAAATTTTATTATGAAACGTAAGTATTATTGTTTTTAAGGGTGGTTTTGAGAACGAGCATTCGATTACATGTTTGGAAACGCCCACGAATATTCGCAGCCTGGAAAATGCTGTTCGGGCCAGCCCTACGCTAAACAAAGACATAGCAAAATTATAAAGTAAATAGTGGACAGTTGTTTCGAAAATCCTCCACAAGTGATTCTAAAAAGTCTGTATGTTTAATGATCAACCAAGAAGCATATTAAAACAAATTTCTACAGAGAGCATTGAAGTCTGGGGTCCGTACTGTAAAGGCTTCACTCCCAGAGCTCAGCTGACAGAATTCAGAGCAGCACACAGAGGACACGCACTTATATACACAAACATCACATATGCCTCGGTTTACTTTGGCCATCACAGGCCATCTGAGGCTGTTAAAATTGAGACCTAAAGGGCGCTACCTACAGAGTCTGTGTCTCAGACATATTTATCATAGCTACACATTTTGGATGATCGTAATTAATAATAGTGAATTGTTACAGGCAAATCTACTAAAAAGAATGAATTAAAAATATGGGGACAGCGGTACAGCAGTCTACGGTCCTTTTACTAAAAAAAGATAATGAGTTAACTCTAGTTACTGACGTAAAGAAGTAAAGAATTAAGGTTAGCATCACGCACACTCAGTCTAGTGCTTTATTTCAGATCAGGAATTTAACAGCATTAATGTGGATTTCTGCAAGATTCAGAATAATTCCTTCTATTGGCAATAATATTTCAATTTTAAATTTTTTAAGTTAATTAAATAGTGCTTTTTAGAACGGTCATTACAAGGCAGCTTTACAGAAACCAAGACACAAAAAGGGAAACCAAGACACAAAAAGGGAAACCTATGCTTCTCTGCTCAACACCGAATAGTGAAAGAGTACAAGTATAGAGTTACAAGAGTGCACGCGAGTTTTACAGAGGGACTTCTATATTATAGAATATAAGGACATGGAAGTTAAGGAGTGCTTGCAATGAATTCTAACTTACTGGTGAAACTGTGAGGTGTAAAGATTGGCCTGCATTAATTACACCAAAACGAACTGAATATTTTTTTAGATCACATGAATAACACAATTTATCAACACACAAGTTGCAGGTTTCTGCGATGTCAATACCGTAAAGGCCAATTTGACGTTACAATTAATGTACTGCGTAGCCAATAAACAAACGATAACATAGCATAGTATAAAAGGCAGGTGACGTCTACGTAGTCTCCGGGCAGCCAGGAGTGTCAGGGGGTGAATAGCACAAACAGTAAACTCCAACAGTTTGTCTTTTACCCCATATGTTCAGCCAAAGGCCAAAGGTGTTCAACCATCTAGACATCGTCACCAGTATGTATGTACTACATGCTACATGCAAGGACTCTTTAATGATCAATGACCATGTCATGCTGCCACTTTGAAAAACTTGAGCTAACACTGCCATCTAGAGGATATAATGACAAAAGGAAAGTGATTCAATAATATAATCAGTTCACAGGAAGATGTATGTTACTAACCCATACTTGCCAACTCCATTTTCTTGCATTTTTTTGGTTGTGGTACAGCTAGTGATTTGCTGGATCATCACTGTAAACTACAGCTTGCAGAAACGCGACTAGAGCTTGGAATTTATCCATATTCTCTAATAATAAACCAAATAAATATGATAAAGCACAAAAAGAAAAACAAGACTCCGAAATCTACTCTGAAAAAACAGTCAATAATTTTCAACATAGATTACATCTAGTCTATAGTAGACTATTTAAGGTATAGACTAGATATAGTGCCCCCCCCCCCCAAAAGGGACTGTAGGGTACTCAAGGTCAAGGGTAGATTCCAAAGAAACCATTTATTACTTCCCGAAAACAGACCATACCTTTAAGAGTACATAGTCAAGGTCAAGGTCAGCTACCAAAAGCAAGTTTACTGCTCATCAAAAACCAGACTACCTTTACGGCTACATAGACAAGGTCAAGGTCAAAGTCAAATGTTAGACACCAACCCTTCCACAGCCTTCATCAAAATCATTCAAAGAAAGGTTGAAATGAGCCAAAAAGCTTGCCACCATGACCACTCTACTCTTTCCTATTCAGCATGGCTCGCTATGTTAAATTGGCGAATTACTGACATCTTAACCATGACATTTCACAGAGGCTGTGTGACACAGATCTCCTATAAGAAGAACCGGTGGCCTGTTTTTCATTCTCCCTTCTCCTCCTCAGTTCTCCCCCTCCCCCTGTATCAGAACATCTCAACCCCCCATCCGGCCCCTCTCGACAGCTGACATGTTGCTGTGAAGACTGTGCTAACAAGGCCTGGCATATGACCTTCAGACGGGTCATGGTGGAGCTGGTCATTAATAAGACGTGCACCACACACACACACACACACACACACACACGGGATGGTGGTGTGTTCTGCACTGGCATCTTAGTGACACTACGCCATACAAGTTGTACAGTTAAAAGGAAAGTATTTGCTCATAACCAACTATAATCAGACACACACGATAACCAAAACACAACAAATGTATAATGTGGGAGCTATAGAACACACACACACACACACACACACACTTCTTATTTAACTGATTTATGACACTGTTAGCTGCTCTAGGTTAGCTGAAACAGAGATAGTGCCTATATGTAAAGGAAACTGACACACCTAAGGGAAGAGTGCAGAAAAGAGACGGCAGAGCAGGCTGACCCCTATCACGTCTGAATCAATTAGCATGGCTGCTGGGGCAGCTGGATTACAGTTCTTGCTGACCCTGGCATGGATACATAGACACAGTCACAGTGATGCAAGGGCATCGCCATGGCAGCCAGCAGAAGGCTGTCCGTACCCACTTTGCCACAAGTGAACGTAAACAGATTGAAAAACATCCACTCAAAAACACAACCTGCCTCTGAGTGCTGCCAACACTCAGCTGGACAACAACCCTTTAGGTCCAACAGTCACTCACCCACACACACACTTACTTTGTGGCTTATTAAGTCTTCGTCATTGTCCCAGGGCAAAGTCACAGTCGAGTCCCTCATTCAGAGGAACAGTGACCCTCTAACGGCTTACACACCCCCAGCCCCTGTCCACTCACTGACACTGACAGATAGATACACACTTTGATACCTCTCCCCCCTCCACAACCCCCTCAAACACAAGTGCTAATTAAAATCGGTCATTGGATCCCTTATAGATGAGAACAGACAATCCCATGATCAGAGTAACGTAATACACAGACCTCATGGGTTCTGTGAGTTCAATGTAAAGGACAAGATTTTGGCAAAAGAGTTATTATCTAACCATGAGTGTGCAGGCCTAATGCCTGGAGTTCTTTAAACTTTGCTAAAGGTGATGGGATTTTACTGGGTCAAAAATAAGCAAGAATGATGGTGTTTAGCTGCACATTGGTTTTATGCTGGACAGCAATATAATAATCTAAGGAAATGCAGGATTATTTTTCTCTCCTTGTTGCCTTCACTGTCCATGTCTATTATATATATATATTTTTTTTATATGACACAAATGCTCAGATAGCCTTTCGTTTTGAAATTATTTTATTATTATAAAGACCATAAAAATCTTTTGTGAAAACTTCAGTTGACTTCTGCAGATGTGGCATTGAGGTTTCCATATTTTGATATAGCTTGCATCTGTCATTTTTCCCCCCACCCTCCAAAGGCAATAACCTATAACTTCAAACCACCAAACACCAGCAAATGAGGCATGAAATGTGCAGCACAGTAAATGTGTTGCTGGCAGGGTTTGCTTCTAGTCGTTATAACATCGCAAGCACCCATTAGATGGAAATTGGCAAATTAGGATTTGGCATCTGGGTTTAAGGCAACAAGAAGTTTGACACTACTGCTAGTTCAATCTCATGCATGACTGACGAGGATCAATCAGTGCAAGGCGGACTGGGCCTGACACTATTCTGTGTCTACATTACTCGAAGAACTCCATTAATCAAGAATGCGATACAAATCACAGTACGAGTGTATCTGTGAAAATAGAACGTTATTACATTTTTTTAAACATATTCATCAGTTATCTATATGCGTGTACATTTTATCATGCATATAATATATATACACACATATACATATATTATACATACACACACACACACACACAAAGGGGTCCAAAAGTCTGAAACCAATTATCTAATCAGCCAATCGTGTGGCAGCAGCGCAATGCATAAAATCATGCAGATACGGACCAGCAGCTTCAGGT
>JAOUQW010000038.1:8694655-8711698 GCA_028565825.1 Olivaichthys viedmensis | reverse complement strand
CCACAATTTACCATCTTCTAATGGCTACTTCCAGCATGATAATGCACCATGTCACAAAGCAAAAGTCGTCTCAAACTAGTTTCATGAACATGACAATGAGTTCAGTGTTCTTCAGTGGCCTTCCCAATCACCGGATCGGAATCCAGTAGAACACCGTTGGGATGTGGTAGAACGAGAGATTCACAGCTTGAAAGTGCAGCTGAAAAATCTGCAGGAATTGCGTCATGTAATCATGTCAACATGGACCAGAATCTCAAAGGAATGTTTCCAACATCTTGTGGAATCAAGGCCACGAAGAATTGAGAAAAATAATTGTTTTGAGAGAAAAGGGAGGCCCTACCCAGTATTAGTATGACTGGGTTCCTAATAAAGTGCTCTGTGAGTGTAGATTTTAAAGTAAAATACTTTTTTGGTATTTTCTGATGGTGTGCAATTCTAGGTGTAATGTTTGTACATATTATCCAAGTAGTATACCTAAAGTATGCCGTATAAGATATTTTTGGACAATTATGTTATACTGAATGACATTTCAATGGACTACATTTATATTAATCCCGTTTTAAATGTACAGGCCTACCTTCTTATTGCACCTTGTAGGTGTACAGTTCTAGACAATTTTTTCCCCCTGCACAATCTGTGTTAATCGTGTTCAAGTCCTTTATCAATGTCAGTTTCTGACCACAGGATGCTGCTGGCTAAATGTTTTTGATTGGTGGGCAATTCGCAATCCAGCAGTGATATTGAGGTGTTTAAAGATCCCAGCAACATGCTGCACTTGATACACTCGTGTCACATTGATACATGTCAGTGTCACTGATGTGTTAAGAATGGTCCACCATCCAATAATATCTGATCAGTGGTGGTCCCTTTTCATTGATGGACAGGGTAGAGGGGGGCTGACAAATGATCAATAACAACAGAGGGGTGACAGTCAGTAATAACATAAAATGGTCACGGAGCGTGTGTGTTTATGTATTCACAAGCATATAGATATGTAAATGACTTACATATATATAAAATATACACATACATACATACACACACACACACACACACACACACACACCATGAACAAAATGCTCACTGAAGCAGGAACTGCAACACAAGTTTCAAGCAGTACGGAGAATGACCATTCCCTGAGGAACTCCTGACTTCGGTTGTCCTTTCTGATTCAGACATGTAACCTTCACTGAGCCTATATCTGCAGGCATTTGACTGTAATTATCCTCCATCCCTCACTGACCTAATCACCCTACCCAGAATCCTCCACTGTTCTAGACGAATTTCCCTGATGCCAAATACTCATCATACAAGGCCTTGCAGCCAAGAATGATCTCATTCCACCAAGAGCAGGCCAGCATCCAAGAGCATTAATTACCTGAAGACAGACTACACTGAAGTGCACAAAACAAAAGCCATATCAGCAGCAAGACCAGCAGCAACAGCAAGGACATCAAAAAGCACAAGTTCTAGGGATCAGAGGGAAAATCAGAGACACACTTGTGATTTTAATGTTAAAATGTAGCTACATTTCCCTACTCAATGCTATGTTACTTTTTATTAGCATTTAAGTAATTACCAAAGATTGTTCGTCACTATGCACTCACTAACGTCAACATACTTCTAGTGTAGACACTGTGGACATACTGTGAGAAATATTTATAGAAATGTAGGCAATAGAAACATAAGTAAATGTAAATTAATATGAAATAATATAACTGTGAGCAAATATCATTTGGCCCCTTACACAGTGTATGGTATTAAGAAATACAAACAACTTTGGTGCAAGCCGATACACCTGTATTTTATATTACGCTTTAAATATAACATCTTATTTAAATTATATTTTTTATAAATTATAAATATATAAATTATTTAAAATATTTCCCCAAGAATCTAACTATGTGTTCATGATTTATAATGCAATTATTTATATCATTTATAATGAAATGTTAGACATTTACCAGAAAAAGCTGACCGTGCACAATCACTTGGCAGAATTCTTCCGAATACACTCACACTCACACACTCACACCTCAACTTTGTGCATTTTGACAAGTATGGCCAGATGTTCACTAGCACAGAACTTCCGAAAGGCTGTTCTAGAAATAACAAACGCTAACAGGAAAATGTCAGTTAGTTAAACTCATTTAAATGTTTATAACGGACAAGCTTTTAAAAATTTCAAACGAAAAGAGAGATGAGAGAGAATTATTAGGATCGTTAAGAAATGGCAAAATGGAAACAAGCCAGAAACAAACAGGAGCAGAGGACCAGAGAGCACTAGTGTGACACCTCTTCCTTACACAGACTGAAACTAATGGTCAGTGACGGGCAGGCTTGTGGCAGGAGGACAGCCTGAGGGAAGCAGGATGGTCACTGCTTGTCCTCTGTCTGCATGGCTGAAAGCGCCTGGTGAGTGGTCAGCGACCGTGGGTATGTATCACCATCACTGCTCTGATAGCCAAGCTGATGGGATCAGTTGGAGAGATCGCTTCAGGCTTTCTCGTTAAACAGGATACATGTCATCTACCCCCTCAGCAAGAGCAAGAAGCACAGTCCGCACCAAGGAACAGCAGGAATCAGAGCAGCAGTGCCACTTTCTTCTGAAATTCTTTTGCTCCTTTATGAATATGCAAGACTACAAGTCAACAGACAAGACTATTACTTCACTAGCGTTCAAATAAGAAGAGCATTCCACTTGTGCAAACATTTTTTTTTTTAAAGAAATTTGCTAGTTTCCAGTACATTCCCAACATACTGGTCTAGGGAATCTTAGCAATTTATATTGATTTCCTACCAAACCTAGAGAGGAGCTAACCTTGAATACTGACCAGACTGCAACTTTCAAAAGCCTGCTCAACTTCTCCATTGAGAAGGAAAAATATGGCTACAAGAGAAAATCTGTGAACTACGATTCTGCCCACTTCTGTGAAAACTCTGGTAACACTATGACAGGAAAGGTCATTCTTTCATGGGTCACCGTGGATTTATTTACTCTTAAATGCACACCAAGGATCTGTTAGTCATGAGGGCAGTCGGTACACAAAGTTGAACTTGACCTTGGAAACATTCCTTTAAACACTGCTAATCAAATCACTCCACAACATAAGTCAATTAAAAGCCTGATGCTTGAGGTAATTAGGTGGTACCGTCCGACTGATGTAAACAACTCTATAGATGCCTGCAGGACAGACTGAGTGCCTGGCAGGAAGGAGCACGACATAAAGCACTAGGCTCACCTGGGAACATATAAAATAAATAGTAGAGCAGACTCAATAAAGGACACACAACTATAAATTAAACTCTCAGGCAAAGGACAATAGATTCAAATCAAGTTATTTTCTATACAGTGTGAGGTGCGATTCAGAAAGCACGACAAGCAAAAGCATGCATTGCCTGAGATATTCTTCTTGAACATTTTAGCTGCAAAGAATTAATCCAGAAACACAACAACTGGTACGATTTAAAAGAAACAATATTTTAAGAAAGATCAAGAACACATTTCTGTTCATGCTGTATTTATAATACAACAATAATTACTATAGAACAAAAAAGCTGAAAAATCAGCCAAGTAGGAGGCTTCAAAACTATTACTATAGCATAGCACCTGTCTGTCTGACAAGTAATACCACATCCAGATTAAAGTGCAACACAATTAAGAGGTTTATGTCCAGCAATGTAATATAAATATAGTAAATTATTATGTACTGCATTGAATATATTATAAAATATAGCTTTTCACATGTGCTGGGTGATAAACCGATGATTAAAAGGTTACATGTAGATTATTATTATTATTTTAACAATTTAAGTTACTGTGTCCATGTTTAATAATTAAATCATTTATTTAATAAATGAATAAAATTTACTAATAACAAAAAAACACACTTATATTCTACTACAGAAAGTATAAAAATATTGAACACAACTTTTATTCACTTTTCATTTCTGTAAATTAATTACAACTAAACACAAAACTAAATCTGCAATCTTGTATTTGTTGGAGTAAAAACACACTAACACGCATGTAACTGAATAGTGCAGAAGAGCAGCACGTACAGCCATTACCCTCAACCCGAAACAAAAACGGGCAGATCAAATTCAGGGTTTGCTTAATTTAGTTGTGCTTATTTGTATCCACGCACTTTTCACATACCATTTAAAGTGGCATAAAACCACAGTAATGAGATTTATTTCACCACACAGATCCAGCTAACCACACACACACACAAAAGCTTTAGCTACAGCTGCAAAAACATGACAACCAACTACTATTTTGCATTGCTAGCATTGTTTCGGCACCAAATTCAGTGTTTCCGACATGATTACTCATACTAGCACCATTTTGATCTTGTGTACTTATTTGTCTCAGTATCAAGACAAAAATATATCAATTACGAATCTTTTTTCGAAGACTGAAAACTTCATAGCTACTTCGGTCACAGAGTAGTTGGTGGCAAACACAAACTCAGTGGTGCAAATTGGTTTCTTTACACCAGTAACACTTCATGTTGAGAGAATAAGCCATAAGAAATTCGTTTTTCACTACTGAAATTGTGTCAGGCTGTTCCTAGACGATAGCTTCATGGACCTAAGCTTAATCTCTGAGCTGACCATAACATGTAGGCATGCAAGAACAATTTTAAAAAAGTTATCCGGCAAATGGTGCTTGACAGTAGAGAAAAACAAATGTACTAGTTATTGCCTCAAGCCTAGTGAGCAACTTTATGTTCAACAAGTTTCATTTCCGACACACACACACACACACACACACACACACACACACACTCTGCTCACATTGAGACATAATTAAGTGAGAAGAGAGAACAAACGGCATGGCAATGGGCACATAAGTATGAAATTGTGACAAAATTCGACTGTAAAGGGAGTAGCAGAAACGTCAGTGAGCGCCGGGCCATCGTCCCGCTGGGGTAATTGCTGCATGTGGGCTACTGGCTCTGGCTGTCACTGCGCAGGAGCAGCCAGGCGGAAAAGAAGAGAGAAGGCTGGCAGGAACGAGGGGACAGAAGGGGAGAGAAATATGAGGGGCAGAGGCGCCAGGAGGGCTTTTCATCAGGCTGCAGGGTGGACAGATAAAAAGCAGATGGTGCAAATGAACCCAGCGGTTTAATTAACTGGGGAAGAGCAGGAAATTTGTTCTTAAAAAAAAAAAATGCTTTAAGACACTCTCCCGAGCACAAACGCACATACAGAGTGCAAATGTATGGAACGTAAGGACGCACACGTAGAACCCAGATACACCGGTGTTGCACAAAAGACCCTTCTAAAACGCTTTAAAAAAAAACATGCCATTTTGTAGACCGTTCAATTCCAGTAATTCAACAAAAGACGGTCATCCCCACATAAGAGCTTTCAATGCAGAGCTCCAAAATTAAGAAATGTAAAAAGAAGCGTGCCAGTCCCATTTGGCTTGAAGCCTCATACACGTCAGTCAAGTCTCAAAGTCAGGACGAGAACATCTGAAAAACAACAGGCGATCTTTGATCACTGAAGTGACGTTCATTAATTAACAGAATCGGATCATTAACAAGCAGGAATCCACTGTAAACCATTTGTTATCAAAATCTGATGGCTGAGACAGGCACATGCTAGTTTAGACAAGCAGTTTAACGCTGTTCTGTAACATTCTGATGGCTTTACCCATTTATAAGCTGCCTATATCATTTATAGATCATGCAGAAGACACAAAAGCACTGAACGGTCACCTTTAATCTGCAATGAGCTTTCCCAAGGCAGCTTCACTTACAATACACTGATGACTACACTTAAAAAAACCATAATCTGCAGTGAAATAAATGTACTTGCTCCAGCACTATTTCAGCTTTTTTTGACATGTATTTAATAGATAAAAACAAAAAAGTAAAACCCTGGAAAAACATGGAAAAAGAGGAGCGAGTGTCCAATAGGGACGTGTCCATTTCAGGCCCCCGAGAACCCACAACACACTAGAAAGGTTGGGTGAATTTCAAAATGAAAAAGGTCAATGCGTGTCAGTGACAAAAGCTGATGAAAGCATGTTTGTTATGTTACTTGGGACGCTGGCTAAAATAACCACTCACTGAATAACTCCGTGGAATGGGGGGGAAGAAAAAAAAGAAGAAGAAAAAAAGTAGTATAGAAGTATATAAAGGAATAAGTAGGGTTCATGCACGCATGTGCTGACCCAAAAAAAGAAAGTTGCATAATGCAACAAAACGCAACACAAATAACGATAATACGTTGAAAAGGCATGTAAACATTTTGCAGTGAAAACAAATCAAAGCGGTTCTGTATCATACATTCGAGAATAAAATATAGTATGGGGTCATAATAAATAAATAAAAAAGTTACAGATTAACACTTCTGTTAATCTTTTTGCTGAATATGTTTTAAGTTTTTGACCCCAACTGCCCTAAAAGCTGAAACTGCAGCATTCCTGAATATCTGGGCATATAATGCTGAATAAAAAAAAATTCAATCTGAGAGATTTATTTCAACTAGCACTTTGTTTTCATTAACACTTGGCTGCATCTACCAGGACCAGAAACAGTGCTAACGCATGGGGCATCCAGGGTCTGACAGCAGATGCCATGTTGGTTTTGTGGAGATCTCAAATCTTCCACTTCCATTTTAGAATGGAGGTTGAAATGGATCCACTTGTGGAGTGCCTTGGATGTCAGTTTTGACGCACTGTGCTTTGCTGAGAATTACTGAGGCAGACCTGGCAACCCATCCAAGCTACACTCCGAGATGTGGAGAGCAATACCAAAAACCGCCATCGCTGCAGTCCATAAACGGCCTCTTCAGAGCGGTTCTGGGCAGGCCTCCAGTCCGAACCAAAAGTCAACAAACACAAGTCTGGCTAGATAGAGAATGAGACGATCCCAGATCCAGCTGATATTTGAGTTGGACGAGAGCATGTCGGACCAGTTTTTGGTTTGAAAGATGGTGAGAAATATTTGTTTTTAATTAAAGACAGTCAAACAAGGTCCAGATATTTAAAACCCACAAAAGTTACACACTGAAGACCAGCTTTATTTCCTCTACTCCCCCCATGTTCCATAGTTGCTATTTTCTTGCCACTGGGAGTTTATTGATCAAGCACTTCCAACTTTCAATCTGTACTTGCACCAAGATTCTAGGAAGAACTTGACTTCACTTCAAACAAATAAAAGGTTAACGCTCAGCTCGACTTAAGTGCTGTTTTAATGACCAGATTAGGATCAGCTCTCCTGCAGCAGTTCTTGTATGACACATTCTAAGCAGAAACAACCAAACTGACACTGGGTCATTGTTTTAAGGGCAGGTAGTACATTTCCACGCTTACCAGTAGGACACATCCAAAGGTTTGAAGAAGCCGCTTTTGATGAGATCAGCAAAGAAAGCCTCCGTCTCTCTGCATGCGGTGCCATTTCCTATGACAACAGTCGGGCAGCTGGATTTGAGAGGGTAAAGGAGGAAAAACAAATCCTCAAAATCCTGTTCGTGCAAGTGGGCCTTTGAAAAATACATTTTACACATGCGTGTTTAAGTTACGGGTCTCTTTTGGACTTCCATGTGCTCGTGTCTTTATGCCGTCTGCTGTCTAAACGTTTTATAAAACTAGGATCTGTTGAAAGGCTAAAGTCCAATAAAACGCCTGGAATTGCCCAAATGAAGAAAATACACCATGGAACTGCACATTATTCTTTAAAACAAATGACAATTAAAGGGTTTGCCTAGCGACCATACATAGGCCAGGCCTACATCACTTTCTGACTGACTCCCTATAGGAACTATAGTTTCTCACATTATCGATTAAGCGCTGTCAATCATCTATGAACATATATTCAACAGCTTTCTTTATTCTAATTGTTTCCTGTTCATTACAACATTGCTGTTAGAAGCAGAACAATGTCCACATCTGAACGATAGGCTTCATTTATCATATCTACAAATATTCAGGCCAGCCACCCCAATAAATAGGCCACGTCTGTGTACTTCACCCAGGTCTCTTAAATCTTGCACATGTGTACATCTTCAATATTCTTTTATACCTCTATTCAACTGTACTTCTAAAGCTTATGCTAATTATCCGATTTATTTTAGATTCGTTTTACCAGCTCATCTATTTCTCCCTTATCCATTTCTTGTAAATTGTCCAGTGTTGTCTGTTTTATATGTTACATGTGCACTTACCAAGTCCTCGGATGTGTTACATGCCTGCCAATAAAACATTTTCTGAATTCTGATTGTGGAGAGGAGCATTTAATTGCAGTACCTATGTTTAAGCATGAGGTGGCGCAGTTTGTCAGCTTCTCTATTCCTGCCTGAACCATGCAGGTGAACCACATCTGTGTGCAGGATCTGACCTGAGAAGTAAGAAAGACAAAAAAATATATAAATATTAAAAGACAGGCACATGAACCCTGTATGTGCATTAGTGGGAGGGAAAAGTACGCAACAAATTAGGAATTTAAAAACGGACCGTCTCACTACCATGATAAGGGTCAAGGGATTAAATCTTTCCTGCTCTTTTTTAATTCCCTCCCTTATTTAGGCTACTCCAATCATTCCCCCTATTTCTCCAGGAGAGACAGCACCGCTGCTCTCCATGCTCCTGCTTGGGTGAAGCAGGCTAATCCTACTGGACACTTCGAGAGAGCAGAAGGTCGTTTAATCCCACACCCACAGACCTGTCACAGTCAAGTTGAGCCTGGTATGAAGTGTGTGGATACATGTAGTGCTGCTGCAGGGCAGAGGGCAAAGCCAACTGACACACACCCGCCAGGCCGATCAGCCTCCTGTGAAGCAGGCATGCACGGTGCCCAGCGTGGAGCCCCGCCCACAGTGACGGCACAGTGGGCATTCCCCTCATGCTACCCAATCAGACACGGCCAGAAAGCCAGGGCAAAGCTCTTTACATTTCTAACCCCCTCTGCTTTACCACAAAACTCATAACTACTCAGTTTGCTGACACCAACATTTGTCTTAAAGATAATACTAATTACCATAGCAATGATTGAAAATTGTAATTTTTTTTATTTGATATTTAAAACCAAAGTACTAAATATTTCGATTTCTTTTTGTGTCTCAGAACATTTTTGGAAGAAAACTGATAAAGCACTATAGAAGAAATTCTATTTTGTAGTTTACAGAGGTTTTATTACTCATAAGACGCATTTAAATATATAAAATAAATATATATATGCACTCTTATTTTAGCATTTAGTAGAAAACCATGTACATGAGCTACTTGTATATAAACAGAAGGGCACATGCAACACATGACAATAAAATATCATAACCCTTACTTAGAATATGGTCTGGCCCTTTTGTGTGACTTTTGCCAGACAACGTACTGTATAATATGTATTTGGAAATGTATCAGCTGTATAGCGGAGCTCTGCAACTAAAATGTTTGAATACCGTTGCATTACAAACAAGCTTTTGTTGGTTGTACAACGTATTGACCTCAAATACAAAATCTATCGAGAGGGATGGAAAAAGGTACATCCTTGGCCTTATTGATGGATTTTACAACAAACGTTAAGTGTGAGATGCCCAACCTTACACGGGTATGTAGGCGTCAAACATTTCCATGTTATCTAAAGGCAAATGAATTCTCCATTCTAAGACTTGGAGATACAGAGGTAGACAAATCATGAATTCATTAGCTAGCCCACTGAGCAAGTGAAAGCTCCAAGGTGCCTGCCCAGTCCAATGTTCTGGTTGCCCGGAAATCTAATTAACGAGGCTAAAAAGCTAGTGAAGTGCACTAATGCAGGTGAAGGAAAATGAGAGAGTACTCGAAGCCACAGTCCTTATTCTCTCCTGATAATGTCTTCGATGGAACATATCGTGTTCGCGCCTCAGCTCGACAACAAGTCTTTGGCTAACATTTCGTCTATAAGCGGTGGGTTTTTTTCCTCTTTGTATCGCACATAAAAGAGGTTATTTGAGTCTGACTGGCGTCTTCTGTCTCGACGTGTGTTTGAACGCGAAGTGACTGTGTTGTGCCAACATCGACAGTTTTGTGCTGCACTGCATTCTGCTCAGTTTCAGAGTTTTCACATGGAGTTGCGTTTCGGTTTCGGAAAAGATCGTCTGTCATCCGTGCAAGCTAATTAATCTGTCGAGTAAAACTGTTCCTACCGATGGCCAGACCACACCTTGGCTGATGCGTGACATGCAGCAGGCGGTGGGATTCGGAAACGAGTAGCGCGCTAGTTACAGCACCACCATGAAGTGTGTTGCGTTTAAACAGACATCTCAAATGAAAAGTTTTGTTTTGCGAAAGTCAATAGGATGTTTGTGTTTCTGCCATACCAGCAGTCTACTGAACCGCTACTACTCGACAGGCTAGTGATTTGTCCACCCCTGAGATATAGAATTTGGGAAAGCAGACAGCAGCAGAACAGTGTGCTCTTACTGGTGGGTGAGAGGATTGCCAGTTTGCAGCCATGGCGAAATCCTGGATCTACACCCATGATGACACGCCCACGCACCGGGCACACCAACAGCCGTTGCCGCAAATTACGCACAAACATAGCAACGGACTCCTTCTCTGCACTGGTGGTTAGCTTCGACCTGAGACAGAGAGCAAGCGAAGGAGAGAGAGAGAGAGAGAGAGAGAGAGAGAGAGAGAGAGAGAGAGAGAGAGAGAGAGAAATGGAGAGATTCCATACATTATATGTAGTTGAGCTTTAAATAAGCTTGTTCTTCTATTTTAGTCCTTCACTGGGATTAATTTAAAGTGATCAGTGCACACCTGTAGCCTCTGCAGAGCAGGGGCATTATGAGTCTCTTGTAGGAGTCCTCTACAGCACTATTTAGAATGTTCATCAGCTCTGGACGTGCAAACCCCTGGGGCCTCCACCTACAAAACATGCCCCAAACACACACACACACACACACACACACACACACACACACACACACACACAGAGTATGTACATAATACACAAGAACATTGTTTTAGACACAACACTTGCTGTGTGCCAGATTCCCCTTGCAGACTGCAGAATACTTTTTTGTGGTCAGTTTTATAAAAGGGGTTTTGTGATTTTGATTGTGTTATACTACACAAAAGTTTGGAGAATACTGGACACCAAAAAATGTGTTTACAAAGGAGTTTTGCTATGGGAATAAAATCTTGTTTAACACAACCAAAAAAGTGGTAATCAAAAACATGTTCACAACATAAGAGTGTGGAAGTCAAAAGTCTAAAATTAATTAATTAATTAAAATAAAATACATTGGCAAACCCTTGGGTAATCTTCCACCACACCAAGCAGTGTAAAAATTAAGTGCCAAACCCAATGCTGACCAAAACAATGAAACCAAGAGAGAGAAGTGAAGGTGTGTGTATGCACGTGCGCGAGTGTGTGTGTGCGCGCACTTTTGGGGTGGGAAGCTGACCTGATGTTGACACACCACCTACAGAAGTCAGCCTTCACCCAGTCGGGAACGTTAACCTTCACTGACAGAATCTTCAGGTTCTCCCCTCGGTTAATGGCCAGCGTCTGAAACAAGAGAGTAACCTGTAGAGACAGCAGACACAAGGCCTGGCACGGTAGTGCGCTGTCGGTACCCCCTCCATTTTCTTCTAAAACAAGTGGGCGCGCACACACACACACAGTAGGGAAAAACCTGCCTTTCTCACTTTTCTCCAGCTGGTTCTCTAAGGGAAAGTGACATGCTGTTAAGCAAATAGTTTTAAGTGTCTGACCTTTTCTGAGGAAAACCTTTTGGAAGAAAATAGAGGGTCGAGATGATCCATCAATCAGGACTTGAAGCGGAACAGCAAAGCTGACAAATGCCATGTTACCACCAACCCCCAACACACACACAAACCTACCACTGAGACGACAGCAGGCCCTTCACTTTACTAAACAGCTAATGGCCTGATCAGGATGTGAATTAATGCAGCCAGAAATGTGATGAAAATTATATTTTCTTACTTTGGCATTTTATTGCCCTAAGGAAGCTGTTTATTAGCATTTTGTCATGTGACGTTCATTGCATTTGAAGTTTTTCCCTGACATGTGGAGAACATCCAACGTTCTTGTGGTGAGCATAATGCAGATCATCCAGCAATGCACCGATTCATTTGTTCACAATCACACTAAATGAACAACACGCTGGGGGAGGGGGGTGTTCAGAAAGTGAAGAAAACCTTTAGCCATCACACTGTGTGTGAGATAAATGTAACAGCAGCCTCCCTGAGCAGAAGCAAGCTATACTTCTCATACACATGTTCTGGCCAGGACAGCTCGCTCTCCTTTCGATCGTACAATATAGAATGAAACACAAACCACAACGGCTTTTGGCAAACAACAAGACAGTAATTGCTCACAGACTTGCACACATGCATGTATCTAACAATTGCATGCCGGAAAACCATCACATCATGACAACTAACCTTCTTTAGGTAGTAATTATGGCTCTTTTGTACCTTAGGTAAAGCCGGACAATGGTCTTTCAAACTGCAATGGGAAATTACTCTGTAAAGTTCACATTTTCCTACTTGATCTGGTAAAAATCAATGCTTGAACTTCCACAACTCCGAGTCTAGACTTCCAGAACACAGTAACATCAAAAGGCATCCACAAAATATTCATCCCAATAAAATAAGACACACAGAGACAGAGAAAGAGAGAGAAAGAGAGAGAAAGAAAAATGCACATGGAAAAACAACACAATATTGCTTAATACAGAAGTGTAATCATTTTAACTTATATATATTATATATATATACTGCCGTTGTCGTTTAATTGAGGTGCCTATATTTTGCAATTATATTTTTCTGTCTTGAAGCTTTTTCTGTCACCAAGTGCAGAAATAAAAAGATAGACAGAAAAATATAATTGCAAAATATAGGCACCTCAATTAAACGACAACAATAGCAGTCAGACAATAATGCATATTTTTGAGAACGGCAAGAACAGTTTAAAATGTATTTTCTTCAGATAGACTATTGTAATCTGCTGTATAGATATATATATATATATAAAATAAAATAAAAGATTCTCCTTTTTCTAGTACTAAGATGTGAACGATCGGAAAACGGCATTTTGTTGCAGAAGCAAGGGGGGAGAAAAAAAAGTTACATATTCAAGATATCATGTTCTTCAACAACAATGAAATCATAATTGGAAAAATATGAGAAACGTATGCTACAGGAATGAATATTATTCTAAAGACAGCGATTCCGATTCAATATTTACTTTCCAAATAAGGTGAAGGAATAGCCATGGAAAAGAGCAAGTTGAAGGCCTCAACGAAAACAAAAGGAATGGCTGAACTTTTCACTCCTTATCTTTTCACACACAGAAAAACAAACGTACACAACACTGGGCTTAAGATATACCAAAGATTATTCTCAGTACAAAATAAATATGAGCTTACCTTTTAGAAAGAAAGTGGAGAAACATACATATTTATTTATATGACTGAATTTCAATGGCTTCAGCAGATGGAAGACACTGTAATTGCTTTACTGCGTTTCTAGTTACGTGTCTCCAGGCTTACACACTGATCGATTCATGTTTTCTGATAAAGAGGTGAAAGCAGAACAAGAACAAAATGGGGAAAAATAGAAACCTGCAGCTGTTGTCCCTCTTCAAAACATTATATCCAAGAATTTTACATTTGCTTTCTGTTGTACTACGTAAAATTCCATCTTCTCGATTTTGTACAGTTCAAATTGATGGCCTTCCTACATCTTCCATAACAATCAGGGTAGATATCTCCAGCATTATGAAGTAATCCTAAGCCAATGACGTTTATTTAATATAATTTGATCCTGCTATTAACAAGCCAAGCTTGGTACCGAGACTCCCATCATTGTAAAACCATTTAAAATACTACAACTATTTCCATGAAATCACTACATTTGCATTGCATTTAACTTCTGATAAAATATCTCTACATTATAAACACTCCCACTGCACCATAGAGCTTTCAAACTAGTGCTTAACCTCGCCAATGCAAAATACCACATGCAAACCTGTACTACTTTGTATAATTACACAAATGACACTAGTTTGACACTTTCGTTTTAATTGAGATTATTATCTTAGTCTCGAGTTTTTGGGTAAATGTGTCTGGCAGTGGTGGCTCTGTTAAATTTACTTATTTCACTTTTTAAATCAACTGTACTTGCAAGAGCAGTTTTAATGGGGATACTTTTTACTCAAGTAAAACTGTAAAGACAAAAATATACTTTCAGCGCGTTACAGTCAGTTCTGTTCTTCCCACTGCATTTTTTTTTCTGTGGTTGAATCCCAAACAGCTTTCTGTTGGGCATGTAGTGCACTATATAGGGTGCACAATGGCAATGGCAATGGCAGGAAAGCCCTTTGGGATTTGGCCTCGGTGTGTGTCGGCGTGGCTCAAATTAAAAAATTTATATATTCCTGTGTACAGAAAAGATGGAGACAGCACGTGTTGAGTTGCAGGCCTAATATTTGTAAAAGTAACATTTGCACCAATTCTAGATAAAAAAAATATTATTTATTCATGAAAAATGTTTTTCTAACAGCCTTACAATAACAGAATGTTTGCAGAGACACATTACAATTGTATACTTTAATCTTAATTTATGCATCTCACATCGTCATTGCAATATTTAACAACTTAACAAAATTTTTTTGTCCATATCGTGCAGCTAATATATTTTATATATATATATATAAATAAAATATCCAGTCAGCTCCAGAATTATTGGCACTTGTCACAGAAACCCAGGAGACAACAGGTAGGATCCAATTGCAGTTTATTGGGGAAGTTCAAGTTCGTTGTCGTTAGCCAGTCAAAGAGTTCGAAATCAGTCTACGTAGAAATCAAAACAAAAGGGCGAGACAAAAACCACAAACCGGAAAACAGGCAGAAATCAGAACCAGAAATCAATCCAGATCCTCCACCGTACCCAACAGTGGGGATTCGGTTCTTTTCTGTAGAGCCATCCTTCTTTTTACACCAAACTCACCTCGAGTGTTTGTTGCCAAAAAGCTCTATTTTTGTCTCATCTGACCATACTACACCGGTACCAGTCAAAGTTCCAGTAGCGTCTAGCGAACTCCAGGCGCTTACGTTTGTGGTTATATGAAAGAAATTCATGCCTTACAAATAGCTTGTTGGCATGGAGGTGGCGTCTAAATGACCCCAAAATTCTACCAACTTCTGCAAATCTCCAACTGTGATCCTTGGAGAAATTTTTGCCTCTCTAACCTCCTCACTGTGCGTGGGGGCAAAACACACTTGTGTCCTCTTCCAGGATGGTTCATTAGAGCTCCGGTTGTTTTAAACTTCTTAATTGTTGCCCGAACAGTGGATATGAGAATTTTCAGACGTGTAGCTATTTTTTTTTTATACCCATTGCTTGACTCATGAAGGTCAACACACTTTTGTCTCATTTCATTTGCGTATTCTCTAATCTTTCCCATGTTGATGAATGAATTCGGCCTCTGTGTCACCTCATATGTATACCCCAGTCAAACAAGAAGTCATGGATGACCGCTTAAGAGTTCCTAAACTAAAAAAAAAGTTAAATATAAATGGGAACATGCTTCAGTTACACTTTGTTCACAAGAATTTCTCGAGGTGCCAATAATTGTGACATGTGGTTTTGATAAAACAATATATTTTTGGATATGGGTTTTTTTTCTTCATAGAATAAATGTACTTCAATTAAAGGTTAGATTTCTCATATTTTCAGTGGGAAATTACGCTAATCAACCAAAGATATTTTTTCATGACCTTTTTAACCCATCTTTACCAAGGGTGCCAATAATTCTGGAGCTGACGAAGTAAAAGCGTTTGGTTTTCACAGGTGTAGAAATACAAGTACACACACAAATCTGGTCTTAGCACACTCACTCCCAATGTGCTAAATCAAACAAGCAAGTACATGTCTGCACACATGCCACCTGTCACAACACGTCCCACACTGTTCTCTAACCAACGAAGCCACGAAAAGGTTCATTTTAGCCGCAGTGACACAGCTTGTAGGTCATAGGCAGCTCAAATTAACACTCGCTGACAGTCCAGATCACCAAATTAACAACGGTGGCCATGTTGAATGCTTCAGAGGAGACGAGCCTTCCACCACTTTTCATTCACTCCCTCTCTCTCTCTCCCTCACTCTGCTTCCACTTCTCTTGTAGAGCCCACAAGCAGCTGTCATCATAGAGGAAAGCCTGTCAATCTCAGCCCCTAATCCAAAGGCACGTGGATGGGGACATGTCACATATGTTAAGGAGGGGAAAGGGGGAATGACTGGAGGACAAAGAAGGTGGTGGAATAAAAAGGGATAGAGGAATGAAAGAGCCACTGTGACATGTGTCCCGCAATCACCTCTGAGTAACCACGGTGCCAGCAGTTGGGGGCGCTTCCACACTGAGGTCCCACTAAACTCCACTGACAGGAGTGCTTTGGAGAGTGGCACTGAGGACCTGGGGAAATGCCACACGACTGACATGGTAGAGAAGGCAGGGAAAGGTATGTAGTGATGTACATATTAGTGATGTACCAAAATACCAAAACGAAAATTCATGGCCGAACCCGAATTTTGCCATGAAAAGAGAATGACTAAACAAGGTTGGAATTTTGTAGATTACTGCTCTGAGCAAGAAAACAGATGCTTTTTAATTGTTTGATTTATTGCTCTATTGTTTATCATATCAAAAATAAACTGCTGACTAAATGTGTGACCGCACATGTTCAGTAAATGTCGCTCTGACGACAGCAGCATCGTGCTCACTTCGTATAGTGCTAGACAACATAGCCGCAGACACACAGCTCGAATTTCACATGCAGATGCATTTTGCTATGCCAAGTGTGGATTTGCACCAAGAGGGCTGTTCTGTTTTACTTTGAATGGCCTATTGATTGAATTTCTCTGGCGCTGTGCTGTGGCTGTTTAAATCAGTCATCAATAACCAGAGCAGGACAACAAAACCAGCGAGACGGAGGCTCAGCCAAACACTGAACTACAAAACTACAGCCATCAATACTGCCCAAATCTTAACATCAATCTATTCCTCTCCAATCCTAACA
>JAOUQW010000038.1:8626259-8637463 GCA_028565825.1 Olivaichthys viedmensis | reverse complement strand
CTATTTCTTTCGCGTGGTTTCTAGCTAGAAGCAATACACAATACAATATTGCTGCTACATTTTGCAGTGTATGTCCACAATCTAAACAGCACATGGGCTATTTTTCAGCCTGTAGTGTCCTCCTTTAGCAGCGCTCTGGCGTCAATTAAAATTCAAACTTTACTAGACCAATGCAAGAAAGCACAGAAATGAATGCACAACGCCCAGCGTACTTAATGCGCGAGCCCTCACCTGTGTAAAATGAACAGCGTCGCAGAATTTATTTATTTATTTAAAATTTTCCATACATTAACAATAACTGTTCTACCTAAAGGCCTCTGCTGATGAAATGAATTGTAATTTAGGCTACATTTTTGTGCCTTAAAAAAGACGAAGCTTCCGAATACTAAATAGAGACTCGAATAACAACCTAACAAACGAGTACTTGAATTATTCGGGCCAGCCCTAGTCTCTATTTTTTCGAAAATAAGGCATAAGATAGCAGTTTTGTCTATTACTGGTATTTTTCTGACCATCGGCACAGGCGGTAACCTGGCGAGAAATCCAGTGACATTTCCGTAATGACATGCGATTAGATTTCACTTAGATTCCACAACGATATTTTAATTATAGAAATAACCATCTGGCTCACTTAACAAAAGAGGGTTAAGAGCAGGCAGAAAATGGCTGGGTGGGCGAGCTGAAAGGTCACTCTGAGACTGTAGAGCTGGGGATATGCTCTATGTACCAACTGATAAGGACCTAACAGACTGATCAGTGATATGTTGTATTATATAAATGGTGCATTGATGAGAATATACTGATGAACTTGAACTTGAAAATGTATGTTTGAAGTCCATACAGTGCGCTTGATTATATAAATACCTTGATTGATGTAGTCAAGACTAATCTATTATACATTTAATTTGATTATGGCCAAATGTTAAGTACTTATTCATGTGTACATAAACCTGGTGTTGTTTAAAGACCATGACCTTGGATGTATACAAAAAACTATAATCAAATATCATACACCCTGATGGCCAGAAAATAGAGACACATACAGTATACGTCAGCTTTAATAAGAAGTAAGAAATGGGCAAAAATGAGCCAAAGGAATGCCAACCTCATATCCCTAAGCACGGCCTGTTTGTTTGCTTAATGGCACACAAACCGGTAAATAAACAAACTGTCCTAGAATGAATAAATCATCCGACAGACAGGGCTCCTCCATGTAAACAATGTGAGGTAAACAAGGCCAACAAACACTCCTATCACTAGGCTGACCAGCCACTGAACACACACAACTTCAACCCTGTTCATGTGACATGAACCCCACTGGACCTCAGTTAAGTAAGGCTACGTGATAGCCTTTGGAAGTCTAATAAAATACGGGAGCAGTAAGCTACAAGTAGAAAAAAAATCCTTGTTGTATTCTGCAACTGAGATTTGACTAATACCGGGATGTAGCACTGCTGTCTGTTACAATGGTGTTTTGGTTGAAAAGGTTATGTGGCTCACCAGTGGACACTGATGCTGTATAAAACCTGAAATATCTTTTGGGTTGTAGAGATACCGTGCAAATGTATAGTACAAGACAATGAATTATTTTATTGTGTTTTCATCACCCATATGCCGATGGCTACATGGTACATTACCTATAAATGACGCCGTTCCGGTGGAGGAACATGAGAGCAGAGGTGACCTCAGCAGCGTAAAAACGGGAGCGGGCTTCGTCAAATTTACGCGAGCGCTGGATTTGGAACATCAGATCGCCTCCATTCACATATTCCATCACAAAGAACAGGCGATCCTGTGGAGACAAGGAAAAGGACGGCACTATTAACTCACACCAGGAGTATCTAAGCAAATATATATCAAATTTGCTTAAAAAGTGTGGACTGAAAAACCTCTCTTAAATCAAGCCAACAGAGATAACTCTAATTTTGGTGTACTTAGTAGGAGACTGATATGTTGGAGACATATTTACAAAAACAATTTAGAGAAGGAAAGAAAAACATGGAATGCATGGGCCTTAGCACTGAATGAAGCCTATGGCCAAGGGTCCACAGGAAATAAAGTACACTTCTGATCATACTGGATAACCTGCAGACGTAAGGCCATAATATAATTAGTCCCTATCCTCAGTGCCATGACCTGCACCTAAAGGCAGCATTCCCACTACAGTGGAGTGCAGTAGTATGCCTAACAGGCCTTCTACTGGTATATACCAGTACCAGCTACCAGTTTTACTTAATTACAAATATTTACCCTCATATGGACTTTAAACATGTTCATAATCCTTAATTCAGTTATTTCAGAAAATCATTCCTGACATCTTCCATGTTTTATTGTAACCATAAACATTATGGAGGTGATATTAAAAAGACTTCAGCTTAATGTCCTATAAAAGTATGTTCATAAAACTACTGTTTGGCTCATGGTGTTGAGCCATTAAGAACATCAGTATCAGACGTTCTGTGGGCGGAGCGTCTGAGGCTGAGACTATAGAATCATACACGTGTACAAAAGTAGATGCAAAAGTGAGACAGAATATGTGTTCAAAAACATCAACATGCACCAGTTGTCATTAACAGTGACATGCAATGGAGTGAGGACTTCACCCTGCCTGTGACTGAAGAGCTCAAGCAAACTACAATCTTTATAAAAATGGACAGCTGATAGCATTCAGCCGATGTAGACTTCCCATATAGATTTCACTAAGGGCACAGTAACATTTGGTAATGTCTTTCAATATGATTTGGATCAATAGTGGTAAACAAGGCTTAGTTTAAGATCAGCTTGGCATTTCATAATACAGCGAGATGATTTCCTGCTGCGCAAACGAGATAAACTCCACTGCAGTGAACTTTGTCACAGAGGTTCAGCTAATCTGCCACTGATCCACTTCTCGCTCTATGGTGACGTAAATATTTTATTCCTGTTCCTTTTTAATAAAATGTGCTTATTTCTTTCCTATCACTTTCAGTAATGTATCCAAGTCATGAACAGTAGTTTCAACCATCAAATATATATAAATGGTTGCTACAGTTAAGACTAACGTTAAACTCCAGCACACTAGATCTTCTATTTTTAAAATTAGAGTTTCTCTTAAGTTGCTGGTCAAATGAACAAGCATATAACTAATTGAAATGTTTTAATGAAATGCTCACTCAAAGTAAAGGGATTTTAGTCTTAGGCCCAACAGTCACTAAAAGCAGTGGGAGACCCATTGAATATTTCGAGCTGAAACCAAATTCCTCACGTAAAAGAGGTCATTAAGACAAATTGTGACTTTTTGGAGATAATGATGTGAGATGGTTTTTGTTTTGTGTACCATTACATGTTTTCGATAACTTAAATATATAGTTAACTTAAACAACTATAAAGTAAAAACCTGTCTTTAATGAAAAGCACTAATGACTAGCCAGTGTACTTAAGATTTTGATTGGTAATGTCTTCAGAGAGGTTTGCTCAGGTCTAAGTGGGCCTTGCCACATTATGTAGTGTTACGTACTTTGTACAAACACAGTCTCTTGAGCAATCTGTCTTTCTTGCGTAGCCGAATTTCATGATCAATAATTGACAAAACAATGAGAATTTTCTGACATAAAATTATAATCGTAACATATTTTCCCTCTTTTTCAGGCAGCATGAACAAATCTTACATCAAGGGTTCTTCATTCCTGTGGACCCCCTGGCGGTACATTTTCCTTACTCTAAAAGCGTCTGATAAAGATCATCAGCTGATATCAGAACCCTTCATGAGTTAGGTCAGGTGTGTTGGGAGAAAGAAAAGTTTGAAGCAATGTCACCAGGACCAAAGTTGAGAACCCTGTGTCTTACATAAGAGCGCAGCAGTCTGCCTTTCCTTGTCCTCTCTCCCCCTGAAAGCGAATTTAAACAGGATGCTGAAATAGTTTGTTTAAAGTGTTCCCAGAGACGGAGCAAAGGCCCACCCGATCAAACATGAATAAACATTTCCTGCCTCCAATTAGAAATGTAGAGATACTGGCGTCCCTGCACCGTACAACAGAAAAGACTTGATTCTCAGATAAACCGCGCAGACCCAACATGCTGGGGCGTAGTGTGTGGCAGATTGTGGTTTTGATGGATTACATGAGCTCTGGGTGTGTATGTGTAACATACACTCCATTTCACAGATTTAAATGGTACATTTAAAAAATATATATACTAAACACTTTCTAACAAAACTACTTCAAAAAGGTAAAAAATATTCTTTTTTATCTTGAACAAACATGAAACTTAATATAATCTTGCAAAGCAGGGTGAAAACACAGTCAGAGGCTCAATAGCTTTGGTTTAAGCTCTGGCCCATTTTTCTCCATGCTTTAACTAATGGCTGTTCCCCATTGCGAGATTAGCCCACTGCACACTCACTTAACAAATGGAAAGCTCTGTGATGCTAATAGCAACAGGAAATTGCTATAATTTCAGCACAGAGCTTATTGTGTGTGGGCCTGGACACCAGTCAAGAATGTTTATCCATAAGTCCAGAACTATGAACAGTACTGCATGATACGCTCTTAGAAAAAGGGTTCCTCAAGGGTTCTTTGGACAGTTCCTTGTTTCCTAATGGTGTTTTACCTGGAACCTTCTTTGATAGGGAAATCCTCTGTTGTAGGGTTCCACATAGAACCTTTAAGGGTATTAGATTGAACACTATTTAAGAAAACATTTGTATTTGGAAAAAATGTGTTTGAATAAAACATGCAAAGGTCGTAGGCACCCTGAATTTTTTATATACATTTTGTCTTCATGTTTATTTTATGTCTTCTGCATAATGTGTGTCATTAGAAAAGAGCAATATTTTTTCAGCAAATTTCATTTTCAATTTTTTTTTATGTTACAGAGATTTTTTTGTCATTAAGTTATTAAAGAAAGTAACTTATTAAATAATAGACCACTTTACCTGCAGAGACAGAAGCAAGTGAGAGACAAAGTCTGCAGAAGAACTGAAAAGTTCTCCAAGATTCTTGGAACAACCTACGAGACGATTTCTTTATAAAACTGCACGACAGTGTGCCTAAGAGAATTGATGCCGTTTTAAAGGCAAAGGCTGCTCACACCAACACATTGATTTGTTTGAATTTTTTTTACTGTTTACTGCTCTTTATAATATTTTTTATATTCAGGAACTTTCAATTTTAATATTTTTAAAAGCATTTTCCCTTCATGTGCCTAAGACTTTTGCACAGTACATATACATGGACACACTTCTTCGTGTGTCTTCGTGTGGAGAGTGGACACAAAGATTAATGCCATGCTGTGTATGTCTCATTATGAACAGGATGTCAGAGATGAGGAAATAAACCACTGAACTAACTCCCATAACTACAGATTATCTGTGTTTAAAATATAATCCGTCATAATTTATACTTTCATCACAGCACAAGGTCTTGTACATCCCTCAGGGCAATTCATTTACATAATGAGCAAATTAGAGATAAATACTCAGGGATGCTTGAGGATTGATAGGTTTGGGGAATCTAAAATCAATGATATAACAAATGGTACTGAAGTTGTAGCAGATGTGAGACACCAACACAAACGGTTCCCCCTTTGGTTAAAAATCACCAATGTTTCTGAACATCTTTCCACAAAAACCACACACATGTTACTCTGTTTGCCAAGAAGCTGTCAGGCATCACCTGTTGAGAGTGGCCTTGTCACCACGGAGGAAATTTCTCGCACTTTCCAAAGGGAGAACAAACACATGCCTGATGGATCTCTCTTTACACAGTGCAAATCCCACAAACTACATCACTCTCTCAGTCTCTCTCACTCATGTCCTCTATTTTAATGATGACTTGTTCTTAATTGAGTTGTTCAGATTGGTTCAGGCCTTAACACTTTGATGGGTTCTGTATAAAAAGCTCTGTTTAGGAACAGTCTGTTCTGAGAGGAATGCTTAGTGGAAAAAAAGCTTATTGAGCTAAATGTAGTATGGCAAGAGATGGGCACACAAATGCTTAGCCAGTACCTGATGAGTGGGTGCTATTCCAGTTTAGAGTTTTAAAACCTAACATAATTGTAAAAACAATCTAGAAATGCAAACATGACAATCTGATATTATGTAACACGTACATTATGCTGTGCGGTTACTGATTTTGCAATGCAGGACATTAACTAAAAAAAATGTATTTAAAAAAAAGTCTCAATCAGTGGAGGCTATTTAAAGGCAAATAAAGGAAGGTTATTATAACATATGTGAGCCAGAGATGGGTGCACAAGCTAGTATTTACTGAGTCTCTTTATTTGGACTACACTGCAAATTATTGTCAAGGTTCAATGCTTGGGTCAGAAAACAGAACACAAACGAAGAAATAGCTCCAAAGTGCTGCATGAGACAAGCAATATGTGGGAAAGAACACTGGGGTGTAAATAAACACAGGTTAACGAGACACAAGAAGTCTATTTAAACAGTAAGCATCAATTATCAGGGAGTGTTGTCAGGGCAGAGCTGGAGCCAGAGTAAAACACTAAAACATTCAATACGCATCTTTTATCTATGCTATCCATATTTAATATAGATGTTTATTATAAAATTAGAATAGACATTGATCCAACATTGAATTTTGCTCTGCGTTAGTAAAATCAGTTTAAATTCAGTAGAGGCTTCTGTATAATTATATCACTCCAGCCCAGCTGAGCACAGCTAAGGTGGTTTTATATCCTTTCAACAAACACAACTTTTACTTAATATGCTTTTCCAAATTATCAACATCTATCACTGGCAGTTCATCTTCAATCTTCTTTTTGCACAAAAAAGTCAGTGTGGGGCTCAGGGGTAAACATTCCTTAGAAGCAAATTCCAGACCATTATCACCATCCAGCAAAATATAGAGAGAAAGTACACCAGACATGATATGAAGCATTCATATATTGCTCAGAACTGGCTTGGTGGTTTGAAAAGCAAACACGCGGCACATTTTATCCGCTGATGTATGTGAATTATTACTAGAGCATTTATAAATGAATACCAATCCCTGGATCATAAATCAACACATGCATCATTGTTTGGGACGACCTGCATTCCACTGTGTTTTGGTTAGAATTTTCTTTTTGATTTTGATTGCGAGTTAATAATTTGTCTGGGGGTATGGCTGTCAAAGAACAAGCCACTGCAATCAAACTCTGTGATTAATAGAGGGACAACAGAAACCAAAGTGGATAGAGCATAGCCAAGGCGCCTGGGAGCACTCCAAACTGCTGTCTAGGTACATGGACAGGCCAGACAAAAAAGAATAATAATAACCCATCTCCTGTATTGTAAAGTACTGAGTAGGAACAGACAGAAAACATAAATTAATGAGTGTCAGGCTTCATTATATTATTAAGATATGATTGGGTGGGCTTTTACTGCATCTCTGGGAACACTTTAAACAAACTATTTCAGCATCCTGTTTAAGATATACATTTATAAATAGATCTGAAAGGCACAGGACCCTTAAATCTGCTTGACAGACTAATTGATAGCAAAGTTTTAATTAATAGCAAAGTTTTAAGTTTTAACATTTAATTGATAGCATGGTATTTGATAGATGAATAATGAATATAAGTTCCAAACTACTGAGAAGCTAAACCTTACATCATGCATATTTCTGTAGTCCTTTTACCCATAAATAAAAATAAATAACTTAAGTTATTTATTAACTTTTTTGTTTAGAAAAAAATATTATAGTAAATTCCTATATTGTATTTATATACTGTATATACTGTGTAAGCACTTACTACTCCTGAAGGTTAACACCTAATCAAAAAAACTATAATATGGGGAACAGAGAACTGTTGGCTGTTAAGGTGGCCATTGAGGAGTGGTGGCACTAACTGGAAAGAGCACAGCTCATGGATCATCCCAATTTTTTTTATATTAAAATCACTCAATCCCTGTCAGGCAAGCCTTCACTATTAACCCTGAGACCATCCTACCATGACAATGCATCGTCTTTTCAAAAGTTCATGATAGTTTGCCTATTGAGTATCACACAAACATATCCAGAGTATTTTGAGGAAATGTTAAATTCATAACCAGTCAAGTTTGTACATTTAATGTTGAAATTAGATAACTCAAATGTGCTTACGGTGCAGATAAAAGCTCTTTAATGAACCGGTGAGAACATGCCCCAATCTAAACAAAGGCTACCAGAATTCATCAGAACTACCACTGTGCTAACTCAACCCCAAACTCACTATTTTGTTTAACAATCACATAGAGGGCAAGTGCAACTTTTTTCTCTCACATGCACATATTAGAGTTTCATTTCTCAACATAAACATTTAACTCTATAATTTGACAGATAACCAGGAAGACCACGCCCCCACTGCGCTGCAATGCCGAGGAGCACTACTACAATATTAATGGTTGCATTACAAGTAGCTACTTACAAATGCGGTACAAAATCTTATGAGAATTTCATTAGCTCATGCTCCTGTGCCCGCCCATAAAGTGTGGGCTGTGAGGGTGTCCTGTACTCCACTGCAACGACCCTGTAGTGACCCTATATTGTTGCCTGCAGCTATATATAACATTTTACATAGCACCTCCACACTGCCATTTCCTCATTTCCCCTGAAAAAAGGCTTCTTTAGATAACCTTTAGATATGCCTCTTTTGCTTACTGCCTGTGAGGTAACATTCATGAAATATTATAAACCCACACCCATCCCTTTTGGGTCACACCTCTGTGGTTCGATGATTTAGTGGAAAAAATGGTAGATTTGTACTTTATCTCCATCAATTTTGAGCAAAAGAAGGGAATAGACATTAATACAAATGGAAGACTATGGACGATATTTATCAGATTCATTCTGATGTCTATGCTTTTCTAATGTACGTCTCATTTACTGATATACACAATAAACTGAATACCTAATAGCAATCCATGTATATGCAGTTTCCCTGTCAAAATAATTCTTTTTCTTTTTTTGCTTGCTTGCTTGTTGGCTTGCTTGCATGCTTTTGTGCTTTTTTCTCATTTTGAACAAAAAACAAACAAACAAGCAAACCACATAATATAACACACAGAAAGAGGCTAGTACAGAAAAAAAAACATGAATACAGAACAGATGATTACTCATGCGGTTACGGTAGTGTGTGTGGCTTGGTTTATAACGGTGCTCATTTTGGATAAGGAACAGAAATACAGTGCATTTTGGCTTTGGGCACCAGGTCCGGGCAGCAACGTCCTTGGCAGTGCCTAATGGCAAATTAGACATAGAGGGAACATTAAATGGAGCGAGGGAAAGACTGATGTTAACAAGAGGTCAGCCTGGTGCGCTACGTGTGGGGCGACAAAGGACTGATGAGAGAGAGGAGGGGAAAAAGTGAAGGAAAAAAGGAAGAGAAGGGAACACACATCTGCTCACCTGCTTTCAGTCAATGAGATTTGATTAGGGCATGGGAAATTTACACAAGCACACAATTTATACAAGTACACATTGCCAGGAATAACATTTTGAGCTGAAAACAGTAATCGCTTAGTGCATAATCCCTCATGATCTTATGTTTTCTGTGTGGAAAGAAGATTGTGTGAATAATTACTCCACACTGTGCTACGGTGCCTGCATCACTAGAGCCAAATGAAGGGCAAGAATAACCTATAAATAAGCCTGTAGCACAAATTCAATAAGGACCCCTGAGTATGTTGTGTGTGAGTATGAGAGTGAGAGAGACAGAAAGAAACAGAGTCAATAATAAGGTAGTATTAAATAAAACAACGGCATATTAATTATTTAAATAGCAAGGTAGTATTGATATGTTGCATTAGATATTTGTTCCAGGTGTGCGAATGTAACATGTGTGTGCGTATGTGTGTGTGTGTAATAGTGTGTTTTGGGAAAAGAAAGCAAACAGCATATGGAATACGCATTAGGGCTGATAAGGATCAGCACCCCGTTATGCAAGGCCCACAACAATCGCCTGTGTTAGAACAGAGCAAAGACGAGGCTAATGTACTCATTAGCAGGGACAGAGAACATGAAACCGTCCAAGTGTAAAGAAAAACAGACAGAGAAGGGCAGGGAGACAGATAAACAGAAAGCATGACATACTGCAATTATCACTTTAAACATGTATAACCAAAATGTCTAATGAATACTATTAATTTTGCGTTGCTGCTTTTTTTTCTGATTCCCACATCTAATTAGCAATGGCTTAAGATTTCTGGAAGTCAGCTGACCAGTGTCTCAATCTGCAGACCCAATATGGCCCAGGGAACATTCTGAACACCTTTATCCATATTCTTATCATGCCATATCGGCATGATGCCCTTCAGGAGCACTCCCTTCTGCCTTTTTTCAACCTGAAACTCGCTTTTTTCCCACTTCCTTCAGCCTGTATCCACAGCCCATTTCCGCTCCTCTCTCCTCCTCAGCTTGGCGCCACCCACCCCGCGCTCTTTTGCCCCTCCCTCCTCCCAGCTGCCAGAACACAATGTTCTCGGGCTTGTTTGGGGAAACGGTAGAAATAAATAAATTAGAAGGGAGTAGGACGCCATCATTACGGCCGACTGCAGGTTCAAGCCGGGGGAAAATAAACAAGGAGGCCGGCTGAGGTGATGGCTCTCCAGTTCCACGGCTCCACAATGCATGAGTCAGACACACACACACTGCAGAGTGGACGCTGCACAATGAACCCACAATTAAAGACAGACGCAGAGTCTAGTCTAGAGCATCTTGATCAAAACAGAAGGGGATGAGCTTCACTTTTTCATACGCTTAAGAAGGAGGATGCTATTACATAGAGTCTATTTCAGTGTGTGTGATCCTGTACTGTATGTCATTCGCTGCTAAGGATCTGTCCAGCAGTGGCTTAAGGGACAAACAACTGCACTGATGCTTATAAGTAGAGAATGTATGTGGGATAGGGTGTAATGAGCCATCATAAACATACACAGCACACAGCACACACACACACACACACACACACACACACAAAGCAATTTTCTTCATGGGGACTAGCCTAACGTCCCAACAAGATAAAAATGTTCACATGTTCCTATCATTATAGAGACATTTTGCTTTGAAGTATTTGGACTCCAAATATGTAAAAGCAATGTTTTTGCTCTATATTTTATATACAGTGGGTTCCAAAAGTCTGAGACCACATTGAAAATCCAGCACCATCTTTCATTGTTGTTTTGATCCACTGTGGTATCAATCTCTCTTCTGTTCGTCTCCTTACATAAACCCTTCTGTTACTGC
>JAOUQW010000038.1:8573554-8595565 GCA_028565825.1 Olivaichthys viedmensis | reverse complement strand
AGATTAGAGAATAGATGCACTTATAATAATATGTTTAAAACATAATAGCCTTAGTTTATGGCCCTTCAAGGCCTCACAAAAATGAGAAATTGAGTTGGACACCCCTGGTCTAAGCAGTCTTTAGAAATATTAGCTTTTATTCGCAACAAAATATTCCTGCTACAGAAGGCAGGTTAAGGTGCTACTTCAATATCCGTGAAAGAAGTCTGCAAAGCACAGTTTCTGTAGCAGGTCCAAAACAGGCTGAACTCACCAAGCCTCTTCCAGCAACTCTCCGAAAATGAAAGAGGCTACCACAAACATCTCATTTATCCTCAGTGGAAAAGAAAGCGATTACGCCCTTAATGTTGTCCAAAAGCCAGGCCACTCATCAGGACCCCGCGAGAGTAGGCGTGCCGAGCTCAGAGGAACAGCAGAGGAGCTTTTTTGGGGTTTAATATGGCGCAGCGCTGCAGCAGTCTTCTTGTGCTACTCCTGCTGAATCACCACAGCTACATCCATGGCGAGGTCTCTTTTTTTTTTTGCCATATGTGGGCTTTTTGACGTAATTGTTCATCCTGCGGAAGTGACTCACCGTGTTCTCCATTTTGCTGGTGACGATTCCATTGTTGCAGTTTACAAGAGTGGCTGGAACCATTGCTTGAAGGCAGATGCTTTTTTGACCATTGTGTATTTGTCAGCATTAGGCTTGGGCAGTATACTGGACATAACGTATACCAGGGTATTTGGGCATACCGGCAGTACATTTGCATTACTGTCCATACCGGTAATAAGCTGTGAGAAGAAACATATTATTATTATTATTATTTGTGTTGCTAAGATGAAGGAAACTTTCCTGAAAAGTTCCTGATGAACTCAATGAAATACATTTTAGTAGCATCATTATTGCAATATGTTGACATTGCTTTACTTTATATCTTAGGACTAATGAAATGTATACTTAACTTGAAAAGGTACACAGTAATGCTACATTAGACTGCATTAGAAATAAGCTTACATACATCACATGACTACTGGTAATTGCAACAAATTGTTTCCAGCACCTGTAGAGATGGGCATTTCAGGCAAAATTAAAAAACAATTTCGAAGGCATTATTTGAGTAATATTCGAATATTCAAACTGCCGCTCCCACACACGCACGAAAGATGCCATGTATGGCACAAAACATTTATCCGCTTCACCAGCAAAGCTCACGATCCTAAAGGGTTAATAAGCCGGTCGATGCTGCGTGATAGTAGGCAGTTAAAGGACAGTAAACCTCATTTTAAACCATACGTGATAAGCGCGTTGCTTCTGCATGGTGATGAAGAGGTTTTGTTAAAAAAAACTAACTATTTTGGATAAGAGTTTAAGGTAAAAATTTTCTCATATCTTCAGTGCGAGATTAAGCGAATTAACCACAAAGACATTTTTCCCATAACCTTTTTTACCCATCTTTACCAAGGGTGCCAATAATTCTGACGCTGACTGTACGTACAAAATACATCAATACACCACACACAATTCATGACTTGTAAAAAAACAAAAGCATTGTGAAAGCGTTGTGCTCGGTCATTCCTACTCGCTTTTCTAGCACTAGCGCTGTCGACAAATTGTTTACGTTTCCAGGGAGACGCCACTCTCAATCAGTATGTGATCTGACACGCGTCCACATCGTTCTGATCAGGCAGAAAATAGGACTTTTTGTATCTTTTAGTTATAATTAAAATGTAGTTAGGGATTGGTAAATGCAATAATAATGTGTTGCCACATCCCATTTCACATTTAAACTTAATTTAATTTCACAACATCGTGGCGAGGCGGTGAGTTAATTTACGGCATGTTTACCTAGCTTAGTTAACTATCATCTCATCATACCACCACACAGTTAGTTGGCTGCATGCAGAGGGTGATCAACAAAATCGCATCGCCTTTACCTATGGAGAGAGAAAGAGCGGTCTCGCTTTGGATTTTACTCCTTGCAGCTGGAGGGAAAAGTTCTCTTCGTTTAGCAGCACCAAATCATTTACACATTTACCATGACACCGGGCTAAAATACTGCACATGTTAGCAGAAAGACACATAGCCATGACGAGGGCGGTTCTAAGTCTTTTTGTCTTAAATTGAGATACATTTTCACAAAAAGGCATACGGTAAAATAAACTGTCTAATAGATTTCAGACTTGCAGTTAATCTACAGTGGGCGCGGTGAGCAAAGAGCAAAGCGCTCCTAACCTCCTTGCCGATGGTGCGCTACCATTCTTTCCTGCAACCGTGCTGAGCACACAAATCATTTGATTTCTATTAACACTCAGAAACGCCCAATTTCCTATTTGAATTTTAAGACTCTCTCGAATAATTGAATATTTGAAAACATGGACTCGTCCCTAATTACCTGCAATACTAAGTGTTAGTTAAAGCTTATCCTGTAAAATATGGATGGCTCTTGTGTATTGTATAGGATTATAGCGTTGCTTACTAGGAAGGGACAATCACTTGTTGCTGTTAGGAGTGTTGCTACTCTAAATCGTTTTCTCATCTTCCTTTATTCCCTGCCTCTTCTGTCTTTCTCCTCTTCATTCCCATACATACCAAGACAACACCTTTCATCTCTCTTCATCTCACACACACATTGAACTACTATTCTTCACACACTCGGTTTTACCCTACACTTCCTTGCTTTGTTGAGATGCACAGAAAGGGGTAAATGGCTCAAGGACTTTAACACAGATTTTGGCATCGGGTGTGTTTCTTTGAGTCCTAATTAGAAAGGAGACTAGCTAATGGGGACATAGGACATAACCATGTTGTTACCTCATGTACATGCTTATACAATTGCCACTCAACCATACATTCTGCTCACTTCAAAGTGCCTGCATCTGTGATAAATATTCAAGTTGTTCCCCTTTTACAATTCAGTGTGTCTTATGAAGTCCTCCAACTTTGTGTTGGTTAATTAACCAATGAAACTTTTTTCGACTTTTACACATAAACATGCAGCAGAACATGACTGCTGTAATGGAGTTACAAACTTCTGAAGTGCAGATAATTATGTAGCCTTGACTGTGTTACCCATAATGATAACCCCTGTCTCCTGCTAGAACTAACTCTTGCACTTATAACATGATCTGTGTAGGACAGTTTAATGCAAATGTCAACCTTACCATAGAAAAATAAAGTTGTGAGCACAGGGAAAAACTTTATCGAACTGATTATTCAATAGCTCTGATTTAAGGAAATAGTCTCATTTATCCAAATATGAGGGGCGCGCCCACGCAAAGCAGCATGTTTCAACTTCAGGAGAGGGAACAAAGCTTATGTTGGAGTTTGGTTAGTTTATTCTTAATTCCCTTTTCAGTTGTTTCATGCAGCAATTACCCATGAGGGATTTCGATCGTCTGTGAAGGGTTGTGGTATGGGGGGAGCATAATGTACTGTTTAGTTGATTAGTTATCAATACTTATATAAATGGCCTAATGCTTATAAAAAATAAACCTTAAGAACGAAAGTGCCGACATTCCTCAATCCTTTTTAAAAACTTAAGGCTTTTTGCCGGTGACTAAGGTTCAGTGCCAGTAAGACCGTGTCAGTATTTACCTTTTCCGGCTTTTGTGTAGATCTGATTGGGGTGACAATGTTTCCATCCGTACTGAAAATGTGTTCAGAGAGAGCGCCGGTGACACAGATACACATGTACTTTCATACAAGTTTTGACATCTTAGGAAACCTTTTATTTGTTTCTTCTTTTATATCCAAAAAAAGCAGCGCTTTTCAAGTGAGACAAATATATTTTTTAAATATTTATTTCACAGTTTTTGCTGTCCCTAAATCAACCGAGCAGCGGAGGTAGAAAATCATACGATGTAGCGGTTATCTTCATTACTCAGTTAATAAAATAGTTTCACCATTTACAAGCTACTTGATTTAAAAAGGAACGACGCTTCCACCTTGCTTAAAATGCAGTTAAAGTAATACAATTGGTACGATCCAACTGTCTGTGTTGAACACGTTTGAGGAGGAGGCCCATCGCTAGCTTGTTTTCTAGCCACGTGGATTCTTTATAACCCTGCTCATTTTGGAAGCATTTTAATTGCTTAATCACATTTTACCCACGCAGGCAACTGATTGATTGTTCAAACAAACAAGTGAAAAAAAAAAGGAAAAACTGCCGGTAACTCAGATTTTACCCAATAAGGGGTATGTCACCACAGTAAGCTGATTAACCGTCTACCGACACAGCCCTGCTTTATTCTGGTCAGGGTTGCAGTGAATCTATCCTGGAAATACTGGGCGAAGGCAGGAATACACCTTGGATGGGACACCAGTCCATCACAGTGCATCACATGTGCGGACACTCACACTTATTCACACCTAGGAGCAATTTTCAGTAGGTAATCCACCTAACGGCATGTTTTTGGACAGTGCGAGGAAACTGGAGTACTCGGCAGAAACCCACGCGGACACTGGGAGAACACGCGAAACCCCACACACGCCACACAGTAACCCGAGGTCAGGATTGAATCCGAGACCCTGCAGCTGTGAGGCACCAACACTACCTGCTGCACCACTATGCCACCAGTTATCTGTTTTATATATAATTATATTCGGGCTGCAATGATTCGTCAGCAAAATCAGCACTCTTGAGTAGGGAGGATCATCAGCGTGGATTTTTATTGTCACCACATTATTTACTTAACTACAAAAGTTCTCTTTCATGCAAACCATGTATCTAATTTTCGGGAAGGATGCCATACAGCACAGAATGCATTGGGAGCCATGTCGCACACGCATGCATGTCCTAAAAATACAACAAAAAATCTGGGAAATTTGATAAAATGCCAAGTTATATTTAGTTCATTTGCGAATCTGAGCTAATTCTCAGTAGCACTGAGGGGTAATATAGCTCCGCTTCTCCCGAGATTCTTTCTAGAGTCAGAGGAATGCTACTGCCAGCCAATCACCCGTTAGTTCAAGTATAAGGATTTAGTAGTTAGTGCTAATTTTACAGCTCGCTTCCGAGTGCGTTTTAGCTGTTTTTGAAAAGGCTGAGGCATTCCATGTGCTCCAGTCCTGGTCCATTGGTATGACTGTACTGCACATTTTAGTGTTTTCCTTGCTCTAATATGCTGGAATCAACTCATCAGCTAATTAACAAGCCTCTCATATGGTTAAAATGTGAGTGTTGGAGCAGAGAAAACAAATTTGCAGTGTTTCCCTCCAGGAGCAGAAATGAGAATCACTGCTGTAGGCAGTTTGGCTAGTTTAGTGTTTATCATGATTGTCTACTCAATAGTCCCTAATTCGCAATTACTGTTATAGTGGTCCCTACTGATCTGTGTCAGCGGACTGTTTCAAAATGATGCCAAAGTAGCTCAAATAAAATCCTGATTTCCTGTACAGCCTAGAAAAACAGATCATTTCATCAGAAGTAGTTTTGATTTAGACACCAGTAATGTTTCTTGATTTTAAACTTACCAAGACCATTTAATTTTAGTGAGATGACAGATGATCGGGTATTGTAGTGCTGCCCATTGTGCCGGTCCATTCGAACCAAATTTAACGTATGTTCTCGTACAATTTAACGATTGTCCATGTCTATAAATATTTTGTCCATATGTCCAAATTGTACAAAAAAGTTGTTTATCAGAAAGAGTGGCATACTATGAAGCCAATTTTATGTCGCCAAGATAAACACAATGAGCGGCTCTATTTTTGTGATAGTAACTCAAGCGCAAGAATAAAGCACAAGGTCACTGCGTTACCGTATGTGGGTGTGGCAGATATATTCTTGGTATTTTCGTCACTGCCGTAATTGTAAAAACAGTTTGGGCTTAGAAAGAATACATTATCAAAAGGTGCGGTTAGGCGTGCGGCTACGATATCCAGGCCAAATCAGCTCCACTCATTCCCTTTAAAAACCGAGTGTGCGCCGGCGGCTCAGCACAGTGACATTTTAATAATGATATAAAATTAGATTTTATGACGATATTTTAGTGGTGGTAATAACCAGCTGGCTAAAAGAACAAATGCGTTTTCTGTCTTCTCATTTTGCGTCTCCGCCAAGAAGGGGTCCCAAGGGGCAATTCTGGACTAGAGTGGCCCAGCCGAACCAGAGGGCCAGCATTATACCACTACTCTCACTCCTGCACAAAAATAGAGCCCATAGTTGTTTTTAATTTGGGAAAGTTTTGTTTGCATGTAATACGGTCCTATAGTTGTCACATTACATGAAATACAGGGTGTGTCCTCACAGTATCACGACGACTATCGGACTATCGACACATTGTGTTCACAAGATATAGCTCATTTCGCCAAAACTGAATATAATGCAACATTTCATTGCTGGTTTGTCAGCAGAGTCTGTAGATGATACACAACATATTTTGTGGGCATCAAATAAAGGGTCTAGGAGGAGTTCGTAAAAGTAGGTCTAAAATCTTGCTTAACCGTACAACAGATGCTACGCTACCATTAGGTTGAAGCAGATCCGCACACTTGCCTGATTACATTTACAGCAGAACAACAACAATAGGTGCTTGGATCCCTAATAAGAATTAGTTGTATGCAGATAGTACAGTGTATATCAGCCCATGCATTTCTAGACTAAGCGTCACATGTTGTAAACATATATACAGCCATTTTTCGACCTACTTTGTGTCAATTTATGTTCCATTTAATAAATATGACGTCACTTTTTTAAATGATAATATTGCAATCCTTTGGCTCAATATTGTAATCACTTCAAATTCTAGCAATACACTTATAATTATGACCAAATGAATTGTTTCATTATCAATCAATGCTTTTGGCCAGACATGGCTTGGCAATTATGAAGGCTGTCAAAAGAAAACTTGCAAAAGTAAGACATAGTTTTTGCAACCTCATTATAAAGCATCTCATTAATCTCTTAAGATTCGTTGATGTTGGGAAAACCAGAGGTATTGAAGTTTACTTCTACACAGTACACGTTACAAGGCTCAGTATAGGGGTTATCAAGCTGCTCTGGCCATGTCATGTCTCTGAACTGGTATCACACGCTAAGGTTGTTCTTTCTGAGAGAAAAATCCAATCAAGTGTGCTTTTCATATGCCGTTGACCTAAGGAAATGCTAATTTGCACCTCTCTTCCTAATCTTTACAGCATTGAGTGTGTGAGTATGCAAAGAACACTCACTCAGGCCCTTCCCTTCTGGAAAAACCAGAACTCTACTTTGTTTGTTTTTGTGACCATGATTAGCAAAGTCAAGGAAAAGAAATATGCTAACTCGCACGGAAAACACAGCCTTCTAAGATGCATCTGATACTCTGGCACATTATGGATGCATTTTGCAGGCAAGAACACAGAAGGTGGAGGGGTGTGTGAAATAAATGAGAAGGACAAATTCTCTCATCATGTGCCTCATGTGTGAAACATTAGATGAAAGCTTTATTGGATTATTTTTCTATTTGTTTATATGAAATGTCATGTGCACAGCAAGTGTGCCAAAAATCAGCCTTAGTCCGATTTAATTGTTGTAGCAGAGTTTGTATCCTCCGTGTGCATTATGTAATTCAGCACTAGTAGAGCATTTCTCCCTTTAGCTTATAACAGTGAACTAATTATTTATGCTGAATAATGCATAAATATTATACCAGCATATAAGCTCTAAATGTGCATGTTTAGTAAGATTTTATCATTCATCTTTATAGGCAGACCAACGTCACAGTTATACATATCTGCATATCTTACCCAAATGTATTATACACTACAAGAAACAATTAGGCATGCAAGACAAGACCTAATTTTCTGGCAGCAACTGTATTCACCACAGTTTGCAATCGCAAGCATTAAGATGAGAGTCAAATGTATCAAGTCGATGTCATTAAAGGACATCAACTTGATACAACTGACATGTCAGGTATCACTTAATATAATTTGAGGACAGTAGGAGATTTAACCTGATCTACAATAACGTAAAGTTTTTAAGTAGTTTAGTTCCATTGGCACATGATAGTAGTGTGTTTGCTAGCCTGTTCATCTAACTTTCATTTCACCGTGAATGTACAACAGTTTGAGAAGCGCACTCTAGTATGAGACTGACAGGAGGACAGACCTCTGACAAATCGTAAAAATGGTCACCATTGTTATGCAATTCTAGTTTAGTACAAGAAAGCATCACTCCGTTCTGTCTGGGGCAAGTTAATTGCTGCATATGCCAACATGCCCTTTCTACTATATGAGCATAAATTGCTGGCAAGTACCTATGCAGAACCGGGGAAAAAATTATAATTTTTTATAGTAATTAAATAATTAATTGCATTTAAATTCTGCAGGAATTAAAACACCCTCTATTCATGAATTCTTTCAAACGTTACATCACATTTCAAATCTGCTTCCTCAGCCACTTATTTACAAGAATTGTCTGTATATTAGTGTCGTATTTAGTTCTAATATATTGGTGCATTAAAAATGGTTGAAAGTCTTGGGCTTCAAGAACAAAATAAAATAGAAGAAAGCAGGAAACAGCATGATGTTTCTCAGTATTGAATGTGCATGAAGTTTGATAGGGCTGAACTTCCTGACATCACCCCTCGTCCCTCGAGGATGGCAGCAGCCGCTAATCTGAGAAACACACATAATTCCTTCAGACCTTATATGCATGAAGCTTGTGTAAAGCCAATGTTCTTTAGTTAATTTCATGATAAAATGAGATATGAAAAATCCATGAATTCCCATAAATAGAAAGCGATTATAGGGGATCTCAGGTGAACGCTGCTTTTTCAGTCAGGAAAGATGGCACTTGCAACTTTACCTGGTATTCCTCAAGAAAAGTTGATCGAGAAAATTTGACAAGTGCGTTTGGTTGTTGCTCTTCAGCAGATTGCATTATGTGTCTGCTAAATGTATTACACATAGTTCCCCTTTATAAATTAAGCTTTTATGCTGGCCTCGGCTCTTTGCCTTAGACCTGTCTTTTGGAAGAAGTTACTTTCGAGCTAGTCGCCTTAAAAAGGGAGAACTAGACAGGATAAAGTTGTGGTCTCAGACCTGACTAATTTGTACACCATGACCACTGTTGTTCAAACAAGGTCAGATGTGTCTCAGTGGAAAAAAAAAGGGGAAGAGAAACTTTTCATTGTCTGACTATAGGCTTGAACAGACAAGTGGCAAGAACTAACTCTTGCTCTTGTCTGCCTTTCTTCCATCCATCTGCGCCCACTCTCTCCACTCGTCAGTATTTCTCCCTAGTCTAGGTCTGCTTTCATGACAGGGAAAGTTCTTAGTCAGGTCTAGACTGGCTCAGTAATACATTACATACCAGCAGATCAGCTGGGAGTAGATGCTTGGGTTCATTTATAGCCATGGCCTTGTATGCCTGCATGTCTGCCTGGCAACTCCATGCTCATCGTGTGGCTCTACCAGCCACTGTCACACACATTTTTTTATGCATGTGCTCACTATACATACACACGCTACTGCTGCACCCTCTCTTAGTCTGGGTGCGCATGCCTAACATGCTTCACACCCCCACCTTGTTCAGCTACTAGCACCACATTGAATGTGCAATTTATAGCCAGAAATTCCACCCTGACACAGTCTGTTTGCAGTTAAGTGTCTATAATTGCCTATTTCTGAAGGCTAATCACAAATTTGCACAGTCAAAAGAGGGACCTTTCTGAGTCTCAGGCCCATAGTTTTCAAAGTGACTAATTCTTGGTTTTTATTTACCCAATAGGTCCTAGTCTCCAATCCATGGAGAAAGTGGGAAGGATGTGGAGCAACCTCAGAAGCAGATGTCAAACCCTCTTTAACACCAGTGGCTCAGAGGCCAGTGTATGGAATATGGACATGGATCGTGTCCACTGTGTGGTGGACATGGGAGCACCTCCTCATGGAGTACACACAGGTGAGTCCCAGGATGATTGGGACTCAGCTCCTTCACAGGTTCCCTTGGGAGGTGGGGGACACCGAGGCCACAACTGCGTGGCACATATTCCCCAGATTGTTGAGATCACAATTGACAAAGAGAGTGAGGATGTACGGAGGGTTCCACTTGTGCGTAGAGATTCTTACTCCCGGCATGCTCCTTGGGGAGGTAAGAAGAAGCACTCTTGCTCCACTAAGACACAGAGCTCTCTGGAGACCGACAGGCGGACAGGGCGTTCGAGAGGAGGGTCGAGCAGACGGGAACGTTGCTATGGGTCCAGTTCCATCCAGGAAGTGAGTGATTCTGGAGGAGGGGGCGGTGGACGGAGCTTAAGCGTTCGCTCTGTACGGCAGCGGCTAAAGGACACAGTAGGCTTATGCCTGCCTCTGCCAGTGCCCCGCCGCCCCCGGTCGGCCAAAAGCCAGGTTTCCTCCAAGCGCAAGATCCACATAACAGAGCTGATGCTGGAAACTTGCCCATTCCCACCGGGCTCCGATCTGGCCAACAAGTGGCATCTCATCAAGCAGCACACAGCACCAGTCAGCCCGGATTCCTCCACTGCATTGCTGGACGCTTTTGACTCAGCACGTCCCTCTCCGGAGGATGAGGAGGAGAGGCTTCGTGAACGACGTAGACTCAGTATAGAGGAAGGCGTTGACCCTCCTCCAAATGCGCGGATTCACACACTGGAGGCCACTTCACAGAGATCTACCCTTTACAAACTGGGACCAAAGATGGCCCCCTGTTCTGGAGAAGGACCTGGGGAGGTCAGGAGCTCGGGTGCTGGAACAGCGGGTTTGTCTGGAGTAGTGGCCCAAATTGGGGCAAGTGTGGCAATACCGTCCCAGCCTGCTGACTGTGACTCTGAGGAGGACTCGACCACTCTGTGCTTACAGGCACGGAGGCCTAAGCAGAGACATGCCTCTGGGGATGGACATTCCTCCAGGCAGCCGGGACCCTGGAAGGTTCACACACAGATTGACTTCATCCACTGCTTGGTGCCTGATCTACTGGCCATCACAGCACTTCCCTGCTATTGGGGCGTGATGGATCGCTACCAGGCAGAGGCACTGCTGGATGGCCGGCCGGAGGGCACCTTTCTACTGCGTGATTCCGCCCAGGAGGACTACTTATTTTCCGTCAGTTTCCGCCGATACAACCGTTCTTTGCATGCGCGCATTGAACAGTGGAACCACAATTTTAGCTTTGATGCGCATGACCCCTGTGTCTTCCACTCCTCCACAGTCACAGGTTTGCTGGAGCACTACAAAGACCCAAGCGCCTGTATGTTTTTTGAGCCATTGCTCACAGCTCCCCTACACAGGACATTCCCTTTCAGCCTGCAGCATCTGGCGCGCGCTGCCATCTGTAGTCAGACCACCTATGATGGCATTGGTGCCCTGCCACTACCACCAGCTATGCAGGACTTTCTCAAGGAGTATCACTACAAACAGAAAGTGCGTGTTCGCTGGCTAGAAAGAGAACCACCGATCAAGGTGAAATGAGCCCTGGCTCTATGCCTGATGGAGACAGAAGCTGTAAAGGCAAGAGATTCTTTGCCAATAGGAATGTGCGTGGATCAGATCAACACTCATTTGACAGGCTTTAGGCTTATGGCATATATTCAGTTTTTTATAGTTAATTCCTATTCAGATGGAATACACGTTGGTAATAACCAGTATATGCTATCTGGCAAGCATGTGTATTTGTTGATCAGGATTGGATTGGAAAGGTTTATTCATCTCTGCTCAGTTTTTTTGATCATACCTAACGGATATGCTTCAGCCTGCCTGCTAAACTGTCTGTGCACCCCTGCATTTTCTCTCCCATTTTATCTTATTTGGTCCTAGAAAATGTACTCATGAAAATGGAAAACATCTTGGTTAAATACTAAAATAGTTAAAAACTGTTTTAAACCTAGCTATGCAAGGTTACTTACAACTTCCTTGAAAACTAATATTTAGACATATATTACATTATTCATTACGTTATTCACTAAGTCATGGCTAGTTTACCAGCAATAAGTTTAAATGACTAATAACCATACCAAGTTTTGTGAGGCAGTGTTAACACTGGACAGGGTCACCGTTAGACATGCAACTTTTAGCACTGAGCTTGTCTTTTTTTTAATGGCTGCAGAAATAAAACTGTACAAATGTACCGCACGAGGAGGAGGAAATCGCCAGTTAGAAATGTTTCCTGTTACCCACACAGAGACATGCATGATGCGCCGTGCGGTAGAGGCTGTTATCTGAAATGTGTGTCATCTCTCAGCACAATCACCATTTTAAATAGTCTGTTACTGTGTTTCTTTTTATGGGTGATGGTCAAACAGGCACTTTGTCTTTTGACGAGTGTGTGGACTGAACATATGCAGTATCAGATCATGATCGTATTATTAAGTATTATTACTTTATCCCTTCGATGTCTGTCATGTCTTCACAGGTCTGTCATTGTCTACTCCAAAATGGTAAACCGGTGGTCTGTGTTTCACACTGATCTAACATTTTGGGATATTAAGTTGTCTAGTTAGTCTTTTTTAAATTAGTTTATTTTGCCTTTGGTTTTATGGGGAATAAATAGGTGATATTCACTATAGACACAGATTAACATAAAGAGACGCCATTTGTACACCTGGTTTTAGTATTGATGTCCAGTTTTCTTATTAAATGTGGTTAGTTCCACTTGTGTTGCACTTTTACCCATTGTGAAGCATATTGCTACGATATGCTTCCTGTTATAGTTGTGTACACTAAAGAGTGAGATTCCTTTAACACTGTAACAAATGATGGGTTAGCCAACTCTTCTAATCATGTAGTCTAAGATCAAATCATTGGTAAGGATTATGAATATTTTTGATATAGGAAAAATAAAGGCCAACCTAAAGTCAAGTCTTCAGTTTAATGTCATACAAATTACTACTATATTAATATGGAAAGTTGCTCAGGTCCACTCGGAGTTTATCTTATGCATAATGGTATGTTACAATAGAAGTGATTGTTTAGCGTTTGTGTTTTTGAGGATCATCGACCAAAGTGTGTCTGTGTGCTTTACCTGTATTTGAGAGGTTTCCATCATGTCTCTCTAACCTTTTTATCTTGCGTTACGTTGAATGAACACTTTTTTTCAGTGCATCATTTCAAAATCAGGTAAATGTCAGTAATTATGCTTTTTTTTTGCAACTGAAACAGTTTGCAGGAACCTGATTCACTGATTAAAACCAGGATATATATATATGGCCTTTATCCTCCCTATTTAGGCTTTCAGTGACTAACTGCAGTGACCCCAGAAAAGATCTGTCACTCTTGTGTTCTGTGTGCTGAACATTAGAAGGACTGTAGGTTTATAAGGTGTTGATGCATTGTAAGTTAATACCAACGTTCAAAGTGACAACCTGTGCCTTAATCCCTCCATCTCCTGCTTTCACACTCGGGTCCTGTACTTTGGGACAATGTGGCTTGCTCACACGCACACTTGGGTCTTTCTGTGCTACCACTCAGCAAATGAGCCTCTCCTGGCAAAGTTACACCCTGCCCTGCCCTACAGGCACTAATCACAGGCTAAATTTACTAACCTACTCTCTAAATTTACCACCTGCTAAAAGGACCAGTCTGTGTTTCTTGATGGGTTTTATGAAAATATAGAGTAGAGGGACTTTTTTCCTTCCTCCCCAGTCTGACCACATCCTCAGCATCACCCCCTTTCTCGGATATGTTGAGCTGAAAGCAGAAATTCTGTTGTTTGTGTAGTCTGCCTGGCCTCCACACTGTTTGAGCGCTAAGCTAAAGTTAGCATTAGCAAGAGGCTAACACAGGGCTCCATTGAGACGTTTTGAGTGCTCTGTTGTCTTGCTGTGGGGAGCAGGGTGAGGTTAAAAACCTCGATCAGCCATTATTTGGTTAAGGGTTGAGAAGGTATGTTTGAGGGCCTGTGGCTATTGTAGATTTTGTTCACTCCTCCTGTCATTCAGGCATTGTTAGCTGATTTCGAAATAGTAGAAGATGGTAAGCCACGGCGACGGGGAATAAAGGGATCTTTTCTTAAGTCTCTTTTAAACTGTGCCTCATAATTATGATCTAAAACTGTGGGGTTTTCTGTATCAAATATAAGTCGTATAATCTGAAAGCAGCTTCTCTTTACTGGAGAAGCTGTTCTTGCACTTTGTTCCCTATAGGAAAATTGCATGCGTCAGACATTGCAGTGCCACATGTTGCCCATAGGAACTGTAAAGCAGGCCCTGTGCCATGATTACAGAAAAATAAGTGACGCCGGGACAGGTCTATGCTTTGTTCACAAACACGCCCATGATGCTCTGTTTTTGCCCAATAAGGTGAGGTCTAAATATTTTTTTTGGTATGAGATTTAAAGGTTTATCAAGAAGAATAAAGTTCTATGTAGAGGAGCAGCACTGTGTCTAGAAATTCTCAGCCAATCCTTACCTTTGACCCTAGATTACCTTTAGCTTGGCTTTAAGTCTATGTGCTAAGCTCTGACCTTACATACTTTGGATTTGTACTTTTAGAATTAGGGTCAAGAGAGTTGTGTAATACTTTTATGCAAACACGGGAACAAAATCATTATTATTTTTACATAACTTTTCTTTCTAATATGCAATGAGTGTGATGTAACCGTGGTTCGCTGTACTGTCACTTTAATGCTGTACGTGCACATTCATTGCTGTATGAACGCAGGCACCGTGGAGACAGGGCTTGACAATGATGGGCACTAATGGTTGTCATTCTGCATCCCAGAATGCTTTATATGTCCTGACCAATCACAACATCCGTATCAATTGACACAGGCTGGTTGAGCACTCATCAGACAAATATAGACTAACTCTAATTATATTCCTCCTTTTCTTTCTTTCTATCAGCTGGATGAAAGTGGAGTGTTTGAATCATGAAAATCTTCACATTTCAGTGTCTGTGTTTACTCCCTGACCTTCACACCTGTTGTTGTTGTTTTTTCTTTTTCTTTCCACTTTCATGCTATTGTCTTTTGCATAACTTCAGTTTTTGAAACCCAATGGATACAATGCTTGTAGTTGTTACTATTGGTGCTTTGCAAATGCTTCATTGTCTTAATATTACAAATAAAATTGTCAAGTGTATTCTATGCAGTGAAACAAGCCCCCTTTATTGATCTGTAGTTTTATGTGTGTATCGATTTGTGTAGTTTGTTTTTGTTTGACCGTGAGGTTATAATATGTCAGAAACAGACCAAACCTAACAACAAAACCATAACTGTAAGGTTGTGTTGTTAGGTTTGACTGTTTCTGACACGGTGGTTGATATGTTGTCTCAGACCAAGCACAATGAAACACTCGTTCCAATTATCCATTTATTTGATTCCAAAGTGTAATTAATATTGTCTGAAAAGGACATCTTGAGGGGACTTCTTGGTTCAGGGACAAGTGCCAGAGTTGGCTTAAAATGTATGGTCTTACAGCCAGCACTTTTATTATTTGTCCCTGTGGAATGAAGTGTAAATGGTATGTGTTATCAGTTTCACAATAACCACCCAAAGCCTATTGTTGAAGCTGTGCTTTTGACCTGGAGATATGAAAGGGGGAGAATATTAATTTTCAATTATTTTATTTAGACTCACATTGCATAAGAACTGAGACTGATTGGTCTTAAATATTGTATAATAATAATATTAATTAACACTGCGATGGCGTTTATTTTTGTTTTGAGCAAGGATACTTCATTGCTGCCTGTTCCTTTAGTGTGCTAGTGGCCGAATGCCTAGTGGTTTAAGTTTTGGTTAATAATGTCTACACTTGAGAAATGTTCTTATCACAGTATGCTGATCAAGCGAATTAGTTACGAAATTCCTGTCTCTCATTCATAATGGTCAGAGTGACATTCCTCTCCTGTATTCTCCTCATACACTCCAAGGTCCAATAGCACCAATCCCCCCCCCCCCCTTCCCCAACTACTATAGTTTATCCCTCAACCACTGCAGGATAAACTAGAAAGAGAAGGCCTGCTGCTCCTCTCACTTTGGATCGCCTCCAATTCTTTGGTGGCAAAGAGAGAGAGATGACCTCTTATTCACCTCATCTTTAACACATGCACTCGTGCGCGCGCACACACACATAGACTCCCATCTATATTTCATACCAGAAATATATCCCCCAGACAGTACTTTACACCCACTGTGAACCACTACAGGCAGAGGCTGGGTGGAGGAGGAGCCAGGGCCTAAATCAACTTCCAGCGCGCCAACCTGCCTGTCGGGACCAAGAAAAACAGCCATCGCCATCACACCGTCATCTGCAGAAAGTGGCATGTGCCTCACTCCCCTCACTACAGGAGGAGTGGATTAGCATGAGATCCATGCGAAAAATATGAAGAGCCTTTGTTGGTGAGGAAACAAGATTACCAGATTTTACTGTGTAAAATGACTGAACAACAGTTTATTCTTCACATGGCTGACACGACACCTCCTTTATTGAAAGCGTGATTAATTACGTCATGAAATATTTATGGATTATACAATCTGATATTTGCATAAAGGTACAGTATAAGATTGAACAACGTTGATAAAAAGTGAATATATTAACTACTGTATTTCTCCTTTCAGAATCCTTTGCAGCTATTACTTCTGTTTTTGTTGCCACAGTGTGAACACCCAATTTAGCTTTGGTCACTCATCCTTCAAAATGATGTGTGCTCCATTAGTTCATTTTCTCTTCATATTTCTCCTTGAAGTCAAGAACAGATACTTGTTGTAGTTGCTTGAGTTTTATTTATTTTAGTTAATAAGCATCTGGTTTCAATGGTCAAAATGCCCCCACACCTCCTTGTATTGTCCTCTCTGGTTTTCTCCAGCCCTCTCTGTGTACTGTATCATTGTTGTTTGGCTGGCCTTTCTGTAAACTCTGGGCCTGCAAGCTCTGTTCTCTCTCACCTCCTGCTTCCAGCCAGCTCTGGAAAGTTTTTCTCAGTCTGAATGCTGGCATCGAGTTTCCACTCTATATACATGTTTATGAAGTCCTGACAAAATCCTTCCCCTTCAGCCTCTCCCTCTCTCCTTCACTTCCTCTCTCCCTCCCTCTGGGACATGACAGGCCGGTATTTAATTTCAGCTCTCTTCCCCAAAAGAGAATGACTTCTTGGAGCTCTGCAGGCCCTGTATGCCTTGTGTGTAGGCCATTTTGTTAAGATCTGTGACATCTGTGGACAAGAACATACGATGGAGATGAGTTCACCCTATGGTAGAGTGACTTGGGGTCTCAGTTACCCCTGTAATGGAATTTTAAAAGTTTCTTGGTCAGCATTTGTAGCCTCTGTCAAGGTGCTGAATGGGCTCTGTTCTTAAAGTGTATAAGCCTAGAGAACAAGCCCTGTTGAAGAGCTATATATTATTATTATTATTATTATTATTATTATTAATAATAATAATAATAGCAATCTTTATTTATATAGCACTTCTTATTTTGAGTCCAACATCACAAAGTTCTTTACGTTTAAAAGTTAGAAGGTCAAAGCAAACTTTTATAATAAGGCACATTAAAGAACCAATGTACAATCACTGATGAATTGACTATTAATCTTTGGCAATTACTACAAATCATGAATAAAAATATAAAAGTCCAAAGAACTAAGAATAGGCAGAGTTAAACAAGTATGTTTTCTGGATTTGAAAACACCTATAGAGTAAGCATTCCTAATGTTGTCTGGAACACTATTCCAGAGTTTAGGGGTGATGTAACAAAAACATCTTCCACTGGCTGAACTGCGAGTGATGCTCGGGGTTAACAGTAGACCTGCCTCAGCTGAGCAAAGTGCTCGGGATGGGCTGTACTGCTTCAAAAGATCAGCAAGGTAACACCGGAGCTAAACCATTTAGAGATTCTCTATTTCTGCTAACAAACTGGTAATGGTCTGTCAAGTAAGATCTAAACCAGGCAAGAACTTGTCTATTTTAACCGATTGTGTTTTCAAGCCTGTCCATTAAAATATCATGGTCAATAGTGTTAGATGCTGCACTCAAGTCCAACAGTACCAAAACAGAAACAAATTCACAATCCAAAGCAAGCAGGGGCTCACTGATCACTTTAGCCAGTGCTGAAAGCAGACTGAAGACATCATGCTTGTTATTCCTATTTAAAAAAAACAGTTGACAACTTTCTCCAAAATCTTAGGAGCCAACATAAAGATCCTTAACACTAACATTATGTGTCAGTTGTTACTTTAGTGGTGAGGTGTTGCCTCTAGCCAGGGTTTGTTTGTGCCCAGTGATCAAACTGTGGTATAGGTCCAAGGGTGGAGCACTCCATTGTTATTCTGCACCAGTTAATACTGTTCATCTTGGAGCTCTTCAGAATTTGGATGTTAAAAGTGTTGGCAATAGTATAAAAATGTATGAATCATTAAATACTCGTTGAGATTTTTTATTGCTTTAATTAACAGGATGTAGCCATCTTTTAAATCTCTCACTGGACACATTTCATAATGTTTCAGAGCACATGGCGCAGTCTTGTGAGATGTGGTATAATGCAGCATTGGATGCCAAGGTAAAGTCCTTCTTTACCTTTCTTCTTGCAAACAGTGAATATATAATACATGGTCAAAGTTCCCAGTAACCCATTGGTATCAGTATGCAAAGAAAACCATAAGTATTTGCCCTGTCTTCTCTTTCACATTTACTCTTTACTTTTGATTATCAGTTCTATAGATGCAGCATTCACTGCCATAATGTATGAGTGTGTATGTACAATACAGCTGTAAAATATAGAGACCAGTCTGCAGACTGTAGTTTGATTCGTAAGACCAATCAAGCGATGCGATTGCAGCTTTGAGAACAGAGGAATTCGTCTGTGGTTTTTCTCTCCCTGTGCTCTTTCCCAGAAAGATGAATCAAAAAGGGGTGACCGCTGAGTGGCCCAGGCTCCTTTCATCCCTGTCTTAAATCTCCCAGAGCACTGAAGGGGGTCCAGGACCAAACCATCTTTCGCTCTCAGGGGGGATTCATTAGGCCTTCAGTCTCACACAGCTGTCCGAGCAGCCCTTGCCAGAATTTCAGCTCAGGGGACTAAATTTGGACCCTAAACCAACAGATTTACAGTGAATTTGTTAAGAGCATTAAGTGTACACATGTTATCAGGTCCAAATGAGTTAGGCATTTTGACAGATGTCCCTTCCTTCAAATTAATTCAATCCATTTTTTTCAGACTTCTAGACACACTATAATCTGTGTTAAATCAAGTGAATCTTGGCCCTTTTTTAAGCCCAGAGTGCTCGGTTTTTTTCCTCTTTGAGTGAGTGTGACTGCGCACCCGTTTGTGTGTCATCTGTGTGTCATCTTATTGTCATCTGGGTCCTGATTACTGAATTGTCCACTCTAGGCCTACTGTGTTACTGAGGCTCTGGATAATAGTTGCCTGCCCTTTTATAATAATCTCAGAACCAACCCCAGCTTTAACCATTATTAAAGAAACTCCAAAACTGTTCTCAGATCAGCGCATAATCTCAAGGACGCATTCTGCCCACACTGGGACTGGGATTGCCTTCACTACAGCCCAGCTCCATAAAGCTCTGCATTGCACCAGCAGCAGGAAATGACCAAACCCTGACTGTGGGCTAAAAATAAGGCTTGTTGTTAGAGGAGAATAGGACCAGGAAGGCGGCAAAGTACAGCAAATATTATTCCCATTTAACCGCTGGCCTACCACATCCCTGAGGTAGAAAAACAAAAAGCAGAAGGTGGGGAGGTTAAGAGAGAAAGGCTTTGAGAACTAGATATCTGACCAAGCAAACCACAGAAAGCAAGGGAAAAAGAAAAGGCGAGGGAAGGAAAAAATGAGTAAGCAGAGTAAGACAGCAGCTGCTTTTCTCACTTCAGTTTAAGGACCAAGACAGACACCTATATTCTAAATTGTAGGTCCAATTATGTTCATAAGCAAGACCTGAGAAAAAATGCTGGCCAAAATGCTGTGATCTTCTTCTTTTTCTGAGTGACATGTTTGCCTTTTGTATTGTGAAAAAGGGAAAAGGAAAACTTTTGCAGAGTTGTAATGTTGGCACTAAACCCAAGTCACTGCCCCCTCCTCGTTCTTTGGCAAGCTCCATGCTGCCTGGCACTGCGCAGAGCTGAGCTAAGAATGGAGCACTCCGCCGCCTCACGCAATGCGGTGTTCTGAAATTTCCTGCAGTAAAAGCCTGATTGGGAAGACACCCGTTCCCAAGTGAGGAAAGAGCTCCAGGCACGCCAGCCAGAGAGAAAGAGAGAGACAAAAAGAGAGAGCATTAAATTAAAGGTAAATTAAAAAGAGGTGAAAAAAGAACAGAAGTCCCAGTGGGATGTGCAAGTAAAAAAAAAACGATCACTACTATTTCTCACCACTGGTAACTTTCTCGAACCCCCTCCCTCTCCACGTCTCCCCCCGCCTCCACTCCTCTTTTCTAAAACCCTGTTTTCATTTAAACTGTGGCAAGGCTCCCTCTTGCCATGTTTCCCAAACCATCAGCTATTTCCTGATTTACTCCCTCTTTTATGTAATTATTCTACAATCTTATGTGTTTTTGTTCTCTTGAGCTCTCTTTCACAGTGCTGCATGTTTTCATTTTAAATCGACATCATGGCCTCTTTAGGGCAGAGGTCCTTTTTGGCCTGGCACACATCCACAGAGGTCAAAGTTCACCAGGGATTTAGGAGAACAGAGAGTAAAAGAAAATAGATAAGGAAACTTGGGTTTATTTAGAAAAGCATGTGTGTATTCTAAAAAAAAGTGCGGTATCCTCAACTCTGACATCAAACCGGTTGCAAAATTGTGTTGGAATAATTAAAGGACATATAGTGGGTTTATGTTGTGTTCTGCTATACATGAACATATGACTTTGACTTTTCTTTATAATTTTTTTTCTATATTTTCTAAGTAGGGCTGTTTTAGCTGAATGGTTACGGTTGTGCACTAGTGCCCTTAAGGTTGCGAGTTCAAGTGCCAAGACTGTCAGAAAGCCTGTCTTTAACAAGGCCCACAAATGGATAAATGTACTTCCTTATATCAGAAGACTTTTTTATTTATTTATTTTAACCATTTTTACCATGAGTTGGTCAGCCTTAAAGGCCTGGAGATCAGAGACACTGTGCTGTCCCCTTCATTTTACTCCAACCATACCAAATGTAGCTTAATACACATTTTGAATTCCAGAGTCAGGTTTTCAAAAGTACAGGAAACTGTACGTATTGAATGGAATTACGATAAGGCCTAGATAATAGCTTATTAGGAGCTTATTAGTGTTATTTTCAGTTTAGCTATAGTTTTATCCTCGGCCAGCAAAGCCACTGACCAGCTGATGTATTTCTCATGTTCTTAAGTACACATGTAGTTTACGTGTCTATTCTTTCGTCAATCTATAAATCACAAACTAAATCACCACAGTGGCTAAACTGTGTGTCCATTACAGATATTAGCTCTGCATTCAAATGACACCCAACTGCCACTGTGATTGACTTTTGGAATCCCATCATGCAACAGCTTTCCCAGTCACGAGCCCGACTCTGCATCTGGTGGTCCCTTTCAGTCCGTCTATTAGACTCCTAAGGCTATGGATTCAACACAAGCTATTCTTTCATGCTGTGGGAAGCAGGACACTTCTGTTAAGAATAGAGGTTTTGCCCCACTCACAGCAGTCACATGGCTGATGTCCTTTTCGCTATTCATTTAGTACATCATATGAAAGGCCTTATTATATGCTCATATGCAAAGCATTTTATAACCACTTTGAAAACCAATGAGCTGACTAAGCCACAGTCGAACACAGTATTTCACATGATACAAACATGTACATTTTAATTGAAGGAATTCAACCTAAAAAATAGATTTACTGTAACCACCTGTCACAGACGTTTTTGAACCACGATGTACATTCTGAAATAGAACACACTTTATGGTGTTGAAATAGTCCAGCCACGAGGATTCATTTTAAGACTCACCAGATGACGAGCTTGATGAGTTAAAAACATGAATAAAGCATTCTATATGTTGATATTTGCTACATATAAATAAACAAGGTATGACGGAATACTCTAATAAGGAAATCTGAAATATGTACACTCGCGTTCAAAAGTGTGGAATCACCTGTTGTCATATTTTATGAACAGTCATTATTCT
>JAOUQW010000038.1:8528543-8542394 GCA_028565825.1 Olivaichthys viedmensis | reverse complement strand
AAACATAACTTGTGGTTTAGAACATTTACTCAATGGTTCCAGTTACAGCTTAGTTACTGTTTTATAATAATCATCATGATAAATAATAATAATAATAATCATAATCATAATCATCATCATCATCACACTTTTCTTCCGAATCTGACCAAAGTAGGCTACAGGATGTAAGTCGTATGTTATTTTTTCTAATACATCCATTTAAAATATTTTTACGGTACGGTTATTGATTTAAAACAGCTTGGAGTAACGCAGCCATTGCTGTTACATAGCAACCCGTGGTCAGCGGAATGATACAGATTTGGTGAAAAAAGAACTATTTGCTACCAATCAGAGGAACTAACTGTTGTATATTGTTTAGCAAAACGACTGATAAGCTACATGGACCAGTGTGAATGGGGGAGAACATCACTCCATGGCTCCATCTCCTCCATTTTTATACAACACAAAATGTGCAGAATTGTGTCGTATGTGGTGTGACACGATAGTCATAACCAATCAGCATTGAACAGCGCTGCTAGCCCCTTCCCCGAGTACCATTAGGTCCTGTTGGTGCTAATGTTGAGCAGGAACCAAAAACCATCCAGCTGAAACAGTTGGTACTCAAAGCACAGTTTCAGTTAACCATGACTCTGCAGTTATTAACATTCAGAACACCAAACAGTTGGCAATTATTACATTGATTAAAAAAGGCTCAACTATTAAATGTTCTAACATCAATTTAGACAATATAACAAAATTACAGTAATGTAGGTGAGAGCTGAGCTTCCCAAAACCAGCATGAAGAACTCCACACAGCAGAAACCTTCCCGTAACCAAACGGTTTGAAGATCCAATCAAGTTTTACAGCTGGTGTGACTGAAGAGCATCACGCTTTCTAAAGCCAGAGCACGAGAGTCACTCCAGCTGCTTTTACTGCTGCTGACAGCTTTCTGTGTTACTCTCCAATCCTGCACCTCATGAATCATTCATCAGCACTACAGGAGAGTGAGAGGAGAACGTTTCACAGGGAAAATCGATGCAGATAGACATCGGGGGAACACAGAACAGCTTTCTGCTAGAAAACAGCAGATGATACACTTCATTCACAGAACATGTGAAAGCATATTGAGTGTAGCTACACTGAAAGTAAAGGCAAATTAAAGGAATAGTTCAGCAAATGTAGTCAATCAGTTGAGACATGTTCGGTGTCAAAAGTTTGCTTCTTTAGTTTTGCACTGAAGCTGAACACATTTTTTTCCTCAGTGCAGTTTGGTATCACCCCGATGCTATAGAGAATCATTTTGGTCCTGTAAAAAAACATTTTCAATTCCCTAAAGAACTTGAAGAACCTTTCGGTCTTGCCACCACAAAGATCCTTCCACATGATGATAACATTTATGGTGAAAACTTTTTTTTGTTCTCTGTGGCACCAATAAAAATGATAAAAGAGCCATCAGTCAAAAGGTTTTTTAGGAAACCAAATAAACCTTTTCTAGCACTTTAAAAAAAAAAAGAGCATACTGACTCTGCACCAGGAACCTGTCACGAACACGCCCGCAGCTCAGGACCACATTTCCCACAATCTCTCGCGCTCACCTACATCACGCGGCGAAGCGGCCGGAGCACTTCCGCGTTCCAGATCGCCGAGCTTCTGATCGCGCTCAGCTGATGCTCATTCTGCGCAGCGATTACACACACTGACCACAAACTTGCCCGACTCTACCCCAGCCTGTCTGCAGATCGCCCGACCCAAAGCTAGCCCAAGGACACCGGCATTGCCCAATTCCCTTCGTTTGGAGGACTCGTGCCTCCAGGCACCCAGCCTGCACGTGCATCCTACAACAGCCAACTGTGACAGAACCAAAACCGGTCCTGGTTCCTCTGGTGGAAATTTGCCTACAGTTCCTGAGTTCCTGAAAAGGTTCCTGTGGTGGAAACACGGTTATTTTTTGTATTATTTAAAAAAAAAGGGTCTGTACACTTTTTCATCAGTGAAAAGGTTCTCTAGGAAACCAAAAAAAAGGTTATTCTATAGCATCACTCTAAAGAACTTTTTTCTATCATTTTTTAAAAAGCATACCGACTTTGCACCAGGAACTAAAAAACGGTGCTGGTGCCTTTGGTGGAAATGTGCCTACAGTTCCTGAGTTCCCAAAAAGATTCCTATGGTGGAAACACGACTTTTGGTGGAAACACTGGTTTAGGGTTCCTCTGGATTCATCTTTGGTCTTCATCATCGCTCACTTCACACCTCCCATGATGGCTTCATCAATTATTTGTCTCTTCGGCCTTGTCAGTTTTTCTTTTTCAGAATCCTATTTCCTTTCTAGAGAGAGGGCACTTGTGGTACAAAAGCTCCTGCTGAAAGTTTAATGCGCAGAGCACCTTAAATGGAAAGCTTCATGTTATATAGAGGGTGAATGAGTCCAGGGGTTCTGTTGTTTTTAACCAGAATGTTTGGGAAAATAATCTTTACAGTTGGATATTAAAACCGAGCCTGAGGTACGTTACAAAAATCAATATCAAATCTACACCAAACGTCAGGAGTCCAAATGCCATAGCAGCTTTAATGATCTTCAGAATCCCGAGTCAGAATCGAGTTTATTGGTCAATTAAGTTTCACTTACGGGGAATTTCATTTGGTAGTTTCTCACATTGACACCCACAGTGGAACAAGCACTAATTAAGAGGAGTGGAATAAACACTTCTGTAAATAAATGGTGTAGAATCAACACCTGCAGATGGCTCCAAATCAACATTGTAAGCATTATGTCACAAAACGTAGAGGCTGAGGTAGGACACAGGCGCAAGCCGAATACTCTTTAATATTTATTGAACAACGCTACACGAAAACATGACCACTAACAGACACTCTACACAACATGAACCGAAACACTACGTGACATCAAACAATCCAAGACACCATGAAGACGAGGAACATGAGGGCTTAAATACCTACATTGATTACACACAAATGACACACAGGGGGACAGGATAACATCACGGGACAAGGGCAACTAAACAATCACAACAAAAGCGCGTGGTTGCGCACGTGGCAGCCGTCACCATGGCAACCGCCATGCTATTTCACGCGCGTGACACATTAATTCAACACTGTGGATTGGATTAAACTGAGTTTAGAGCGAACTGAGGATTTGTTTTATTGAGTTACTTTTAAACATGGCGTAACAAATAATCTTAACTTCTGCTTATCCTCTGATTAAAACCTTGACCTGGGATTAATTCAGAGGAGCGAGTTGCAGTAGTCCAATCTCAAGATGACCATGCACTGAACAAGCACCTTGTTGTGGAAGCTGACCAAAGACTGGTCAACTCTGTTTAATGAGAACTCTGATGCAACTGTGACAGCTCATCACAGCTCCACACCAGAGGTGCAGGTCACTCTGCCGACAACTCTTAGATCCAAGAGACATTTTGTTATCAAAAAATATGACTTCATGGGGCGTAGGCCATGGAGAGGATCCTACTTCTCTCAGCCATATCGCAGAGATTCATGTGTGGCTGTCCCTGGATTAACCTTGGCTCAACGATACTCCCTAGATGAATTGTGAGGAGTACATTGATGTATGGACACACTAATATGAACATTATTTAAGCAGAGACTTCAAGGAAGAGCTGGAAATTTCCAGAATGATCCTACTGCAGCCAATCAGAACTTTGGACTGTAAGAAGCTTGACTTGGACATTACCTCATTCTCTGAATTGTACAAAATAACTTCAAATATGGTCATGAGATGAGCGGAAGTAAAGGGTATTAAAGAGAAGGGGCTCTGACTGAGAGAGTGGTGAGAAGAGGGCGAGATAGAAGAGCCAGAAGGGTATGTGTGGCCTGTGTGGCACTGCAAGGCATACTGAGAGAGAGATAAGGCAGGCTTGGTGAGAATCTTTAAAACGAATGTCTTTGTAAGCTACCAACATGCCGTAATGAAATGTGATAATGTTATCTGTTTTACTTAATAATGGTTTAAAGCTTTGACCAATTATGATAGGGCTCTTCTATTATCTTGGTTATGTCATAGAGAATTTGCAGGTGTGATTATGTCACTTAATCTGCTTATTATTACTGATGAAAGTCATTTCCTTCAATTAGAGAATGTGGATGTATAGGTGTTTTATGGGGGCATTTTCTTTTAGCATTGATCGAAATGCTATATAAAGTTATTCTTGGGGAATATATTGATGTTTTTGGTTTTTTTTCCTTTGAGCAGTTATCATGGTGCTATATACAAATGTATTACGTTATTTCTCTAAGTTGGTGATAAACTCCAGATGGTAAATATGTGATTAGCTTAATGGGAGAATCTTGTCAATGAGAAACTTACATTATATTCTGTCAGTGAGAGACAAAGCTGGTTTTTGGGTTGATAAGATGTGCAGAAATGAATATCTGTACTTCTGTTGACTCAGATTACACTTGGGGTTGGTTTGTGTTTTTAATTAACCATATTACCTTTTTATCATCATAATATCTGGTTTACAGTGTCTATATATATATATATATCGCAATAAATGTAGTGTGTATATGATAATGAATAAAGGAGTTGTGATCTTGACACATTATCACCCAATCAAGGGTTGAATTAGATTTCTTAGATAATGTTAATACTCGGCCTTAAAAAAGAAAGAAGGCCTTAAAAAGAAGCTACACATCCTGCGATATTCTGAGCTAGAGATACAGTGGTAAAATATTGATAAAAGTCAATAGGGCTGTTTTTACGCCTAACTGAAAGAGTACGTTTCAGGGTTTCCTGGTCTTTGCTAGATAATTCGCACTGTTTATTTGGTTACAAACTGAAACTATATTACAACCTGAGTGGCCTTCGTGGAGAGAAAAAGAGAAACCTACAGTCAGGATAGCAATATGAGCCGAGAATGATAGCTGCACCAAGGTTTCTCCAGGGAGATGGCAAGATCTTGATTTAGGGATGCATCTTCAGGGATATACAGCAGCTCAGTCTTCCTGGGATTTAGTTTCAGGTGCCATCTATGATGAGATGCAGAGATCCGAGCAGAAACATGAGTGTCTGAGGGAGAAAAGGAGAAGATGAGTTGGGTGTCATCAGTATAGCAGTGGTATGAGAAGCCGTGTGATGATATGACCTCACTGAGAGAGCTGGTGTAGAGGGAGAACAGAAGAGGACCAAGCACTGAACCTTGTGGAACTCCAGTGGAGAGTCTGTGTGAAGCAGATGATAAATTTTTCAGAATTGCCGTCTTGAAGGCAGTCGGTACGTGACCAGATGTTATGGAGCCATTCATGATGGAAGTGATGAACGGGAGGAGGTCTGGAGAGATGATCTGGAGAATTGTGGATGGGACTTCGTTCAGTCCATGAGCCACCACTCTAACATGTATTGACAGATTATATTTTTTCCAACAAGACTTCATCACTCAGGTACGGTGTGTTCTGATTGGCTGAGAGCGGTAGGGATGATAATACATAACACACAGACGAGTGAAATAACTTCGTCAATATCAACCTGAACATTTTAAACCAATGACAATGACCTATGCTAATTAATATGTTGAAATGTTTCATATATATTTTAAATATGCAAGAAACTATTAAAAATGGTCTTGGAACATCTCCACACCGTTACCCTCATAAAAAATGCCAGGGTCTATGAATATGCATGAATATGCTAATTAGACACGCCCCCATGTCCTCTAACCGGCTAGCTAACTGCTAGTAAACTAGCTCACATTAGTCACAGGTGGACACCAATGAGATTTCAGGGTCAGACTCTCGATTTACATGGTCATTTATTTAAACAGCAGCTAAACCGGTCAGAATATAACGTTACCATAACAACCATGATCATGTCTTCCTCTAATCTTGGACATGATTGGTACAAAGCTGTGGATCTTGTTTGGTGACATCACTAACTGAGCTCATACGTAGCCCCGCCCCCGAATCAGGTTTATACAGAAGTACTGAGAAAGTCTCTGTTTTAAACAGTAAAATGTGCATTTGGCACAAATCTATATAATCCGAATCAGCATTTAAGAGGTTGATAATCATGAAAACATGAAAATTTAGCCTTCAGGGAGACTTTAAATGATGTATTATTGAATAAAATGCTGCATTAATTTGTAACCCACTTTTGCTTGACAGCTAAAATGCAGCTTTGTGAATTTTAAAGTGGACCGGAAACCTCGGGAATCCAAAAGGAATCAGTACGAGTTTGTGTGAAATGGGGCTGAGATTGTAAATAAACGCTTCTCTGGAGCAGTGTGTGATTCAGTGTCACACACTGTAATTAACGCCGGCAGCTGCAGGAGACGAGCAGAGATACACACACTCGGCCAAACTCAAATTACACTGCAGCTGGTGGGATAAACTCTTCTCTCACTCCAGAGTATGAGTGTATCAGCTGTAGAGAAAGAAAAAAAAGATTACTACTGATTTCAACTGGAGGTCAGAAATAGTGGGAAATAATAGTGACATATAGTGTCTAATCATAATAATAATAATAATAATAATAATAATTAATAATAAATCAATCAAGATTGTGTTCAGTCTCTTACAGGTGGACAGTGTTTTATTCCCCCTGGTCTGTGAATAATAGAATTTAATTAATAGAAAATAAGTGAGTATAAACAGATAAACTCATTATTAAAAGACATTTACACATGTATAATAATATACGACAATACAACACAATATACGCTATATACGGATTTAAAAAAAATATATATTATATATATTTAATACATGTTAAATAATATATTAAATATATATGAATTATATATTCAGCAGCTAAACCGGCTAGCTAACTGCTAGCTAAATACATATAATTCATATGTATTTAATATATTATTTAATATATATTAAATATATATTATATATATATAAAAAAATTATATATATTTAATATATTATTTCGTATACAGTATCTTTAATATATTATTTATATATTTTTATTTAAAAAATCTCTGTCTTTCTCTACAGTTAAATATTTATATATATATATATTTTTTTTTACATACATTTATGGCAATTGCTTGAAATTGGTTATCATGCTTTCTATAATCATCCTCACAAAGTAAATATATAAAAGATACAGTGCATCATATAGAATATAAACCTGCACTATTGATATATACAGAAAATTTGTGTTGGTATAAAAATAGACTTTTATAACATAAAACATTGAATTTGCACTCATAATTCACATAAAATACAGAAAATAAATACTTAAATTAATTAATGATCAAAATTAACCTTCAAAATTAAAGTCACCCACTGTCGATGTTTGTAATCAAAAGCACGGCCTGTTAAGGTCAGAGCTTTTATTTATTTCAAAAAAAGTCTTTTGTCGTTTGTCTTCATGAGGAGCTTATTTGCAACACATTGTAACCTGTATTAATATATAGGCATTTTTCATAAAATTATTGTATTTATTTTAAACGTGGATAAAGAAGAGAGGTGAGTGTAAATACATAATAATTAAATAATGATATTAACTGCTACAGAACTTCTAGCTAAAACTTGTCACGTAAGCATGTACCTTGCCTTTAGCGCATCACAACAACATGTGTGTCATACACACACACACACACACACCCTTCTCCATATACGGCCCTGTCCACCCACTCATCATCTACTAGGGAGGCATGCTTTAGTGGGCGTATGGTCCTTTGCTGCAGCAGTGTTGCTGTCAGCAGGAGCCTGGAGAAGCGCTTCACAAACTACAGGCTACAGCAGCGTTTTTAATGACACCGACATGACTCACTTGTCTTGTGTGTCCGCTTGCCTTGTTGTCGGTTTGGTTTACTAAAATGATGTGTGCATGTATGTGTGTGTATGTGTGTTGCAGTTTGCTCTTTACTAAAGTGAAATTGGAGGAGGCTCTGTTTGGTCCAGCTGTAGCTCTGCAGACATGCGAGGGCATGCTACACTTGTGGCAGAATCGCTATGATTTTTCCCGGTCAAGGTAAAATATGTGTGTATAGGTTTCCGTGTTTGTAAGTAGGTGGTTGCTCAGTGTAAAGATGCGTAGGTATGAAGCCAAACTTTGTTGTTTCAGCGAGGCTGATGACAGCAGCAGTATTCCTCCTCCTGAGCCAGGCCCATTAAGCAGAAAGCCCAGCGGCTTACATCTCACACTACCAGATTTCCAGGAGACAGAAACCGGTCTGTATTATTAAGTGTGTGTATCTGGGTCATTCTCTATTGGGCCTGTATGTGTTTGTGTTAACGATCGGTGTGTGTGTGCATGTGTGTGTGTGTGTAACTGTCTTGTCTCAGGCTCTCAGAGCGCTCTGTCTCTGACTGTATCTCGGCTGGAACAGGCCATGTCTGAACTGTCAGCAATAAGCTCCACCCACAGACAAGGCCCTGCCCACATCTGGACCACCCTGGAGCGCATCTGGCTGCAGGCAGGTAAAGAAATCATCACTGCTGTTTGCTCAAGTCAATCACAAGTTAATGGGCAAGAGAACCTTGAGGAGTTATTAAATGTCAAACCTTTCAGGGGAAACTATTATAGTCATTAGTCATTAGATTGAAATATAATAATGTACAGAGTGACTTCAAGTTTTATATTGCTATAATGATACATTGATTTCATTATTAAAATTAACATGAATGTCTGATAATTCCATAGAGTTTCTCGTATGCTTGTTTAGTGCAGAGTTTGACAGAGACTAGGAAGCTCTGTGTACCCCTGACATGACCTGTATGTTGTTTTAGGGGTATTTATATGCAACTGTGTATAAAGTGCTTTTCTCAAGGCTCCAGCTCAAGGTGTTTGTGCCCTCTTGTTTCCATTCCCAACATTCCTCTGGCATGGGCTCATTTCCTGCCTAAAATGGGCCACATCCTTGTTTTGCAAAAGTGGTAGGAAACCAAGTCAGTGTGTGGCAGCCAGGGTGATGTAATACAGGAACTACACTAAAGACATTGCTCAATTTATGTAGACCACCGTATTTCATTTAGAGAACTGAAAGCACTCCATTACTGATCATTCTCAGTTCCAGGATGCATGCTATTACATTCGCATTTTTCCCATCATTTGGACATCTTTTATCTTGAGCTAGTTGACTCACCCTGGAAGAACCTACAGATTGATCTTCATTTATTCTGCAATTGTGTGTTTGCATGGAATATGAAATACTTTCATTTTAAAGCAGTGGCTTATTTGTGGATTCTGTTAAACGCTCTCAGTACTTTCCCTCTTATATATATAACAGCTCAAAGTTTTAATCTTTATTTTTCTTCAGTGTACTAGCATGCCCAAATTCCCCCATCTGTGCTCCTGAAAACAAACATCAAACATACACACACACATGCACAAGCTTTTAATAGGCATGTGGTAAAATGGCATATTTGTGTGCGTGTCTGTGTGTGTGTGTTGTGTTGGCCAGTGACGGAGGGGTGTGCAGATTTCTGCGGTAGCCCTCGCTGCAAACTCAGGCCTTATTTAGACATAGCGATGAATACCCTCCATTGTTTTTATGTGTGTGTGTGTCTACATGGGCTACAAGTCTACGAGTAACCAGCATCCTATTTTAAAATGTCCAAACATAATAGACTTAAACGAAGCTCAAATAAAAATTCTGTATATTACTTGCCTTAAGTGAAGTTGTTTTTTATGACCTGCATAAGATGCTTCTGACCTACATAAGATAGTGGTAATGTTGCCATAACATGTTTCTCGCCGAAATCTTTGCAAATTTTTGTTTTCGTCATACTAAGAAAATTCGTGACTCCCCATATCTATTATATTCACGTTATATCCATTACTCATTGTTGATGTAACAGATTGCTCATTGCTAGTATGTGTGTGTGTTGTAGGGCAGCTGTTCATGGCTGACGGGCGGCTGAAGGAGGCTCAGTTCTGTGTGCAGGAGGCGGGAGTACTGTTCCCCAACTCCCACTCGGTGCTACTGCTGAGGGGCCGACTCGCTGAGCGCAGAGGCAACGATACCGAGGCCAAGAGTCTGTATGACGAAGCCCTGGCTATCAACCCCACAGGTCACCACATACTAATCCACCTGGTGAGGGACTCTTTCTCTTTCCTCTCTCTTTCTCTCACCCACGCACACACACACATTTGTAACACTGATTACACACACACACACGGCACATTATATAGGGCCACAGAAAATACTTGTTTCTGGCTGGCTCACAGGTGTGCATTAGTTCCTTATATTGGGACACCTCGAAAGTAGATCCGGTCAAAAAATTATCGCAGTCCTGAATCAAAGCTCCTGATACTATGTAAGCATGATGGAATGTAACCATGACAACCAGTATAAATAACAGTTCAGGTTAGACCTGTATGCTACGCGATAGTCTTCGCTATCGCAGCGGTAAACTTCTTTTTCTTTTTAATTTTTTTAAAAATTTGTTCCGAGAGACAAAACACACACTCCGTTCGCTAATTCGTATTATTCAGTTATGAGTAACGAAACATGCAAAACCTCTGTCTTTTAAACGCTGGTAAGTGGCCATGGAAATGAGATCAATTTGGCAGTGAGAACATCACTCTGCTTTACGCTGCGGTGTCCTTTGCCTCTGCCTCCGCCGTTATTGGTTTGTGTTGGGACACTTAGTTGGACGTTATATCTTACATGTCAAAACCTAATGTCACAGGCACCCGCGTCATGTGTTTGCACACCAGATGGACATACATCCCGCCCACACTGAGTTTCCTACACTGTGCTCTTACCCCTGTTCGTTTTGAGACATAGCATGCCGCTATGTATCCGATATGCATCTAATATTCTCACCATAACAGATTTATGTTGCGTGATAAAATATGAGAGTTTGTGACACGCTTAACACCACTGGTGGTGTCATTCAACACATCTGTGATGTTATCCACCGTGTAAATAAACATGTGTACTGTACAGCTGTAGGACGGTTTGACGTTAGTGGTAACCATCTGAGAAAGCATTAACCCTGGTTTTGATCGTTTATAGCAAAGCAGGTGAGTTTTCAGAGGAAATCCAACAACTGCCCCACTTACTGAAGACTGATAATATTGTCAATTATGAAAGAAGGGCTTTTGGTTCTAGTTTAGTCCAAAATTGTGCAAGCCATACAGTCAGCCAAAAATAACAGAGTCATGTAACTATCATAGCGATATACAAGCTGCTCACTGCTTATGACGTACATCACTTCGGGTTTTTATAGTATCACTGGAAACATCATTGTATGAACTGACAACATCACAGTATGAACTGAGAACTGAGTGTTGTAAAGATACTACACTTGCTAGAGCGTGTGGAGGCTGCAGTTGCAGCCCACGTGGAGTAGGTGAGCTAACATTAGCGCTGCCTCCACTCATTGTGACTCCATAATGTCAAGGTCTTCATTAGTCAGTGCTGGAGTAAGCGCTGCGAAGCCAGGCCATTTTCTCCCTATATTTGGCCAATCAGAGCACATTTCCCTGCTATTTCTGGAGAACAGGCATACTCTGTCAATCCCCAGAGATGATAAAAACCTGAATAGCTGCCAGCTTGCTCCACTGAACGTCGTGTGCAGTGTGTCTTCATTACGAATCAACAGCAGTGTGGGGCTCATAATAGCAAAGGTAGCAGCTGTATCGCCTCTTCAGCTCGGCGAGTTCTAGCAAATAGTGGAATTCACTGCATTTTAGCATCAGCCTCCTGCTTTTGGAGTGGGAGGATTGTTTAAATACGACTTACTTTTACAAGTACCCAACTGCAAATGACATACTTCAGAAATGACTCAACACATCTCTGAATTGGCAGAATGCTGCCAACCTTTCCTTCCTTTGCCTTGCTAATAGCTCTACTAGTTAAAGGAAAATGACTGAAGGGCAAATGTGCAGCAGTGCTAAATGAAAGAATTTCAGTGCTAAACACTTTCAAACCCTGTTGTCTGGGCTGTGGGACTCTAGACATTCATCTCCAATCTAGTCAAATCCATGGTGAATATTTTTGCAGATCCAGATTTAATTGCAGACAGATTTGCAGTGAAATTAGCGGTGAGCTGATAGACAAGTAGAATAGAGACTTCCACTTTCAATGTTGATGGTGATCTATAGCAACATAAATTAAATAATAATGGCGTTTGTGAGTAAAGTGCTTGACATTAGCCAGAAGCGGCATAAAGCAATATTGCTTTTATTACCTCTATTATTGATCTTTTTTTTTAAATCCCCATGTGCTGATTCTCACACACAGTCCATAGCTACAAAAGTATTGACTGGTTTTCTCTACAGGTACCAATGCTTTAGATCCTTTGAAAGTTTTTTTTTTTTACATTCCTATATAGATTGTAGATTGATGGGCAGCTGGTTGAGCTAAACTCAGTGAAACTCTCCAACCCTTGTGTCATATGAGTTTAACAACATCAGATCGGCCATGCTGCCTCACTGCACCTTAGTGTGACTCAGCACTGTGTCTGTGTCTCTGCCCTCCTGCTCACTACACACATCTCACACAGACAGTCTCTCCCTCTTTCTCTCTCTCTGGATGGGGTCGCCTGTGAGCTGATTAGATAATGCAAATACATTATTTATAACACTTCACTCCTTCTCAGGTCATTATGGGATTGCCTAGCAACCGGGGAATTATATTTCACCACCAAGAGGTCTGCTAATGAGGGAGAGAAAGAGGGACTGAGAAGTGTATGTGTGTGTCGCTTAGTGTGTGTTTTTTTAAATATGCACACTTACTGTATTTGTGTGCATGTCTACATATGTTCAGGTGTGTGTGGCTCTGTTCCCTCTGCTATGTTGTAATAGCTGGTGAGGATGGCTCAGGTCATGGCAGCTGATCCACACAGGGATCAGTTCAGCATGCAGCAGGATTAGCACATTCATATGCAAGCTGCACGATCTCTGCGCTGCACGCCGGCATTCATTCTTACCATGTGCCAATGACCCGTTTAATATCAGCACACAACACTGCCCGAAAGCTCCCTGACTTACGTCACCCCTCTTCAGGCTCTGTTGATGTTCTCTGTGCCAGTGTGGGTTGTAGAGATGGCCGTAGCTATGACATATGGACATATGGAATAGTACTTTGGTATAAATTAGCTTGATCATAAACCATCTTTAAATGCCAAAACACAACCATACCAAAGATGCATATCGCCAGAGCAACAACTGATCAATTTTATAACCACCATAGTACAAACCTAACAACTATTAAACCGGATAATATAGGCTATTGTCTAGCAACTAGCAACTGATGATAAAGCTCCAGCTATAAGAGGGTGTGTACCTTTGTTGTTGTTGATGTTGTATAAACAGTTCCTGCCTATAATGTCTCAAATACATGACACACATACAAATACATTTGACGTACTATTACTTTTGAGTGTATTTTGAGGGGGCATGTATTTTGAGAAAAGTCAGAGTTCACACCACCACCAAGTCTCTCTTTGTTATGTGTTGTGTCAACAGGCCTTGGCTACCATGTCATGTGTTTAGGAGCTGGTTGATAGGGGTAGGAATGTGGAACCCAGGGGAACTGTAGGAACCCATTTCATGAAGCTGATCGTAATCATGTATAAACTCTCTTTTCTTCTGTAAATGGAGAGTGCCTTGCTTTTCATCCTCTGCTCCCTCCATCTCTACTATCTCTCTGTCCCTACCAGGAGTCACTCTCTTCTGCTCTCAGCTTTTGAAGTGCCCGCATAATCAGCAGCCATCTGTTGCCACTGAGAAATAGCAGAGCTGGGTGTGTGTGTGTGTGCGTGTGTGTGTGTGTGTGCGTGTGTTCCTTTTCTATGTCACTCCTGCTCTCCCTCTCTTTCTGCTTCATATCTCTGGGTTAGTTTGTGTGCATATTAGTGTGCATGCATTAGCGAGTCTGTGTGCTTGTGTGTTTTGACATGAGGAACAGTATAAATGTGGGTAGACTGCAGAG
>JAOUQW010000038.1:8510237-8527106 GCA_028565825.1 Olivaichthys viedmensis | reverse complement strand
TAAAAAACGCTATTTCTCCCCTTAAAACGCACGGCCGAGAGGTTAAGCAGTGTAATAATACGCGTTAAAGCCATTCATGTAGAACCCGGTGGTCGACGAAGAATTAAAAAAATCAAATGCACATTATACAACAAATCTGTTTCTCGCACGCAGACACACATTTCAAATTCCACAATGGCAAGCAATACTTATGGCTGACATACCAAAGAGGACATATAACTGCACCGTATAACTGTACTGTATCACACATACCCACACACCAACACTCTGCAGCAGCACTAGATTGTATCACTAGGTCACTTTATTGTTTGCACTTTAGATATTTGAATGTCAATCGTTTCTATAAAGAGTGATTCTAAGACCACTGTGTGTGTGCTTGTAATTTGTTCCGCAGCAGTGTCCACGGTGCTGTAATTCGAGTGCTGTGGCTGCAACTTGGTGAGATCTTGGTTAATATTTCCAGTGCTGCTGTGAAACTGGAAGCCCCATTTTCTTTCTGCAGGGCTGCTGTGGTTGCCTAGCAGCCAGCCCTTATTCGAGTTACTGGGGAGACTGGGAGAGTTTCAAGTGTATGGGTCTTCTAGCTCTAAGGGCTGCGCTTTTTCTCTTTGATGCAGAGGCTCAGGCTGTTAACGAGAACAAGGAATGCACAGCAGACAGCGGACTTCTGTTATGTAAGAGTTGTAAGTGGGTTACTTAAAGCAGAACAATTTCGGTCCGCTTAAACCCAGAACATGATGTGAAAAGAAAAATCTCGATTAGCCCTTTTTGCTTGAAGAGCAAAAGGTATTTCTTATAATGATGTCATATGCTCCCAATTTTTCAGCCAGTTTTATATCCCCTGATGAGAAGCTATATTTTCTTATCTTGCATCTGTCCATGCTGTTCACTTGAGGCAGGCCTTCATGCTCTCATTTACATGTACATCCACTCAGTGCACTTATCTCTCCACTTTCCCTTACCCTCTTTACCTCTCTATCACCCTCTCTCCTCCTTCATGTGTGTGCATGCTAGTGGTTGTGACCCACAGCAGGCGGGCCGTAAGGGGAGATGAATGGGCAGAATATCCGTGGCCGAGCTGGGTGATGTATTGGGCCGCATGGGGAGGTCGTGACAGCGGCTGGTAAATGGAGACAGATAAATGAATGCCGCTCTGACATCAGCTGATGAAGGGTGCTAGGCAGCGCCATTCATCGCCTTCACCGCCTGAATAATTAGGCAGGCCGGCAGATCTCTGCAACGTCCCTCCGCTTTTCCCTCTTCACACACCTCCCACCCAGAGAGAAGGGCAAGACGGATGAGTGGGAGAGAGAAATGGGAGAGTTTTGTGACTGAGCTCTTTTGATGTGTGTCCGTCGGGGTGTTTCTTACTTAATCACTTAATTACATGGTGACACAATGCCCAAGCAAGCCTCCATGAAAGCAGAGCATCACAGAAACGGATGTGCATCTAAATGTTTGTCTTCATGTTGACATGCTATGTTCCTTACCATTGTTCATCGACTGTACACGCTTTACAAACATCCACTTCCGTTTTTTCTTTGCTGTTTAGCAAATATTTACAGCAATTTTATGTCTACGTGAGTACATGTAAGCTGCCTACCCAGACGTGGTCCGTATGTGTGTGTGTGTGTGTACAGGTTGCTCCTCTGGTTACCACCAGACAGCAGGGTGGCTTCTGGTTCCTCATGCTACTGTGGGTGGCAGGACTCTCAGCAGGTCCGGTGTCCAGACCGGGTTGCATGTCTGACAACAGGCAGCCCCACTGCCCGACCGATGTGTTTGTTTTTTGATGAGGACAAACAGTGCTATGGTGTGTGAAGAAAGCTGGCCAGATGTGCTAATCCTGGATCAGTTTATTCATTTAGGTTGCACCAGAAAGATGCTGAAAGAAACTTGAGGGAAACTTGACTCTGTTGTCATTACCTGACACTTAATATCCTGTTATCTAAATGATTGTATAATGAAGGTCTTACTCCCTTGTTTTAGTATGATCTGGATAGCAGATTGTGTTCCATGTCTGTGCCTCTTGTGCTTCTTTAACAGCTATTCCATAAACTTTATAGCACGGCAGCCATGCCTTAATATTAGATCGTTTATCTGAACCAGATCCCTTGTTGGAGCAGAGACAAACAAGCTAATCGTCCACAACCGCCTCATGTTTCACAAACACAAACAATAGAAACACTCTCCAATGAGGTCCATTGAGCCCTCAGCCTCTTTAGAATTGCACAAGTCATTTAACAGAGCTCTGCTGTAATACTAACACACCTGTCAATGGCGGAGTCAAATGAACCGAGACCACACGCTGCTATTGTTTTGCTCTACATGTGCTCTGAATATGACCCTGGCTGAAATTATCTGCAAGCTCCCACAAGCCCTTGGGATGTCCCTCAACCAAGGACTAGAGTTTCACTGCCGCTATTTTTAGGAGGCATAAGAATGGAAATAACAGCCATTTTAGCTGTGACTAAAATGACTCATTTGTTTCTTGCAGGTGTAGGGGTGTTTGCAGGAAGACATTTTGATTGGCATATGGAGTGTGAACATGCAAAAAAGTGATTCCTGTTAATACCAAAACCCACTGCTAATAGGGATCTCAAACATGAACAATACTGAGTTGAGGAAAAAAGAAAAGTGCTCTCTGTTACCACAGGGAAAAATAAATCTATATTTAAAAAGTTATCCAGGGTCATAAATATTCTGAATTCATACTCCCAGCGTCTAACTCGTGGCAGTGGAATGATTTGGGACCTCTCACACACATTTCACTCTCTGGCTCTGTTTGGCATTGTGTGTGATGGGGGGGTGTTGGAAACAGCTGTTTTATTGTCTGACAGTGACCTCTTTGTTCCAAAAGAATGAGCTATGTGAGCGTGAGAGTCATCACAAAAGCTTGGGCATTATACGGATGGCTAGCCTGAATTCAGTGCACTGCATAACTGAGATAGCTGTGAGGCACAGCAGCTGGACATGGAGCCGAGAGAGTGGAATAGGTAGATAATGAGCTACAGTTCTTCCCATATGCAAGCTAAATACTACACAATATAGCAAAGAGAAAAATGCTTATGGTACAATGATCCACTGAATGAATGCAGCAATTAGCTTGTCTCAGATAGCTTCCTTTAGCTTTTCTGTGTAATATAATATGTGTGAGGAAAACAGGCACACTTGGAACAGAGATTGTCAGTTTTTTTAATGTCAACAGAAAAGGAACATGTACATCAGTGAATGCATTTTTAATTGACAGGGGAACATGCAGCTTTAAAATACATTACGGAAGAAGAGGCCATGGATGCCGCTCATGTTGGCCTCGGTGGCAAACCTAGGGACCATCTGCCGCGAGGGCTCATATGTGCCTGGTCCAGGGGTCCTCTGCAAAAAAACCCAAAGGAAAGAAAGTGGACATTTTGCAAGCCTGTGTAATTCCTTTCATTCATTCATGTTCAGTAGCCCCTTTATCTTGGTGATGGGTGTGGTGGATCTGGAGCCTATCACGGGAACACTGGGAGCAAGGCAGGAATGCACCCTAGATGGGACACCATCACACACACGCATTCACACCTAGGGGCAATTTAAAGTAGCCAATCCACTGACCGGCATGTTTTTGGGAGGTGGTACTCTGAGGAAACCCACGCAGACACAAAGAGAACATACACACACACAGTAACCCTGGAGCTGTGAGGCGGCAACGCTACCCGCTGCGCAACCGTGCCAGCCATGCAATTCCTTTACAAAATAACACTTTAAGTAACTAAAGCAGAAGTAATAATACAAAATGATTAGATTCTTTCAGAAGTTAATATAAAGGTTTGAGTGTAGGACAATCTAGATTTCATCTAGCATTATTGTGTTATTATCCTGACAATTGATTTACAATGGCTATTCTAGTGACTATTCTGGGGTCAGTTTTGATGTTTTAGTCAAAAAAATTATGACATGGCTAATATCATGTATTATGTGGAAAACAAAATGTATCATAACAGGTTCTGATGATGAAGTACTCACAGAGCGTACGCTGTAGAGGCGCGGTACTGTAGATCTGAAACAGGAGGTGATGCCATTAGCTGGGCTGGGTTTGAGGGTGTAATGGCCAGGAGCTGGTCCCTCTTTCTAAATACATCAACACAAATCAATACCAAAAGATGGAGAGGGAGATAAACTGTTAAGGTCTATTCTGAAAGCTCAAAAATGTTTGAACAGTGGCCAGACGTGTCCCAACAACTGTGTCAGGGTGCAAACCCAGCAGCTATATTATAATTCACCCAGGATACTTTTGTTTCCAATAGTGAGAGGAAGAGCCTCACAGCCAGGTCCTGCAGGCCTGGCCCACATTACTTGGCTCTGGAAAAGCTGCCTGCTATCATTAAGTGCCACTCGACTCCACCAGCAGCTTCAACATGATCCGCCCAGCCTGGGCTGTGGCGTGTGTAGAGCTGAAGTGTGTCCGAGGTGTTAATGCAGCTGTATTTCCCAGGAGCTTTTTAAAGGGGACACTGCCTGCTACCCTAATAAGCAGTGCTCCCAACGACTCTCTGCGGCATTGGCCGTACGCTGCCCTGCATTCTGCTGGCCCGCAGGCAGATAGTTGCCTCATAGCATAAATGTCTGCTGAGCCATTGACCTTTCATTTCATTAAAGAGAGGCAGTGTGGCCAGGAGGAGAATTGTTCTGCGCCCTCTGTTTGCACACAGCATAGGAAGCTTCCAGTAAGTTATTTTTGTGGTGTCAATGTCACAGCTGGACTTCTGCTAAAGAAAGCAGGTCTTTCAGTGACTTTACAGGCTTTACGCTGTTGTTGACTCAAAGCTGGATACTGTGGAAAGAACTACTTGCAATAAAAATGCCTGGCCTGTATTGCTTGGTAACATGAAATCTGGCGAACAAGCTTCTACTAAAACATTTAAGACACTATTACATCAAACAGAATCACCATTTGAAAAAATGATGGCTGTATACCGAGCTGTCATCATTATAATAATAATAAAAGGCTTTTCTGCTTAACCTTTGACAGAACACATGTCTTCCTTAAGATGGCACACTGTTGAAACCAAACAAAGCCCTAATATCGACCCTAATGGCACCCAATGGGTGGCTTATCGCCCTCACTCCTCTGTCAGCATGCAACAGCTGCCAGCTGGTCTCAAATATCCTCCCAGCATGGCTGCCTCTCATAGTGGAGCCGCAGCCACATAAATCAAAGCAGCATCACACTTAATGACACTCAACATTCAGGAAAAATAAGGCTAAAATATAACCTATATACACCGACAGTCTAGAGTGAAGACGCATTTCTCCTCATAGGGACTTACAGGAAGGAAGATGAGCCGATGCACGGCCGAACGGAACATCACGTGCCTGCAAGAGAAGGGAAGAGATGTGTTAGGAGAATGTGGGATAAAGTGGAGAAAAGTGAGGACAGAGAAGTGATAGGCGTGAAGAGGCAGAGAGCAGATTTGGAAGGTGGAAAAATAAGAAAAGAAAGCAAAACCACTGAAAGCTATACTTGAACTGGCTGGGATTAAGGCGGAAACTAAAGATCTAAAGTAGAGGAAAAGCCATCTTACTGCTACTAAGTTCAAGAACGGCTCCGTACTTGCAAGGTAATTTGGGGACAGGCTTCTCGGTCACATCGTAATGGCATGGGGAAAGGTCTACGTCCTTGAAAACACACAGACACCTTTAACAACATTCATTTTTCTGACACATTCATTCGAAAGTAAACAACATGGTGTAAAACCGCGGTATAGATAGTGATGTCCTTGTATTAGGTGTTATTATGATACACAGTATTAATATTATTGCCCAGCGAAGAAAATACACTGCTTAATTGTAATACACCTTATCCCGGATGCCCAGGGTGTAGTTGTTGGGTCTTGGGCAATTTTTGAAGAAGTAGGATGCCCGATGACGGAGAGCTTCTTGAGTAGAGTCAATGAAGTTATAAGCTCCTGGCAGGAGCATGGCCCCGTTCTGCGCACATGCTATCCGGCTGTTACGGCCAGTGTCCTTAAAACCGTAGGTCATACGCACAGGATTGAGGCTCGCCTCCTCTATGAAATCACGAATATGGTAACTGCCAGGGATTGGTGTGTTCTGAAAAGGAAGAAAGTGGTACTCATGGAATGTGACAGAAAGTATTATTATACACATATATGTCACTCAGGGCTGATTAAAAATTCTGACACTGGTGAGTGATTTATTTAATTATTGTAGCATGATATGCACAAAATAGGCTACTATATTGTAATTCTACTGCTACATAGTAGAACTGCGATATGGCTTGCAGTATAATATAAAACACTGGTGAACCCTTGATGTGACATGGCTACAGACTGGCCAGAATGATTTTGATGATGCATATTGGATCATATTGAAGGCGTGATTCAGCAAAACACCCACAGAAACACCATCAGGTACTTTTGAGGTTGGTCAAGATGCTCACAACATAAATCATTTAGTTATTTGTAAAGGGTGTATTTACATATTGCAGCCTTCTGTATCACCAAATCAATATCGATCAATAAGGCCAATATTATAATTATAACAAACAATGTATTGGGTAGCCCTATTGTGTATTTTCTTCTGAACCACAAAGCATTAGGTCATGCCATTTCATTCAAGAGCACAAGTACATTGCATGAACAAGAGGCATCACCTACCTTAATATTGTCCTTCCACCAACCACTTCTGTCAGTCAGATTTCTCTTGTTAGTCAGTTCTTTCTCGTGACTCTGACGAAACACGTCAAAACCAACAGACTCTAAGCATTTCAGTCAAAAGGTTTTTGTTTACAACCATACCAAAGCCTTTCGAAGCTTGCCCTGTAACATAATAACCAGCCTACTCTCACTGAGGATGTTTTATTGAACATGAAACCTACCGTCTGTGCGCTGTTATTGCTGTGGTGAGGGATGTCTTTTATCATTTTTGCAGCCTCTCTGTGCCTTTTAACTGTCATGGCACCGGCTCTTTCCTCAGCACTGGGGGTCTTTGTCAAGGCAGGAAAGAGACACCTTTCTTTCACCCGTAACCGTTGCTTAGGTACGCCAAAATAGTCAGCAAAGGTGTTTAATCATTAATAAAGCCACTGGACGTGTGTATGTGCTTTTTTTTTTTGGAACAGTGCTCAGCTGTAATAACTTCAAAAACAGACTTGATCTTCATCCAGCTGTGAGTAATAAAGACCTTTTATGACCCTGGCCTACTATTTAGTAGCCTGTGTACTATGCAGCCTCGAACATAGCCAGTATCTGTGTTGTTGATTTATGCTTTACAGTCATGAAGTCTCTGTTCAAAGGTACAAAGATTAATATGGGACAAGTTTACGGAGCGTTAACCTTTCATTTCTTGTTACTTCTGGTCGGAATAACATTACTTTTAATGTAGATGTCGTCACACATGATAGACACATCATAGATGTGTGACGTAACCCAAAACACAATCCAATGCCTATGTACTGCATTCATTAGATGCAGGCCTATATCACTCTACAAAATTAATTCAGACTATTTCTAACTCTCAGAATTCTCTCATTCATAACACAGCGTCAGGGAAGTCATTATGCCACTCTCTTTTTGTCACTTTCAAGTTCGGCAGGCCTGTAACGTTTGCTCAATTCTTCATTAGTTGTATGGATTCAAAAAGGAGTCACTTCATACTTCTATTGAAAACTATTGATTAGAAATATGATTAAAACTCCTAAACCATACTGGCTCATGTAGCAACATGTAATATGGTGCAGTAATCAATGTGTATGTGGGTTAATTTGGTGCATTAGACACAGGAGGATGCACTGTGCTCCTTGCATCATCTCTCCTCCGCTAGCATCTCTGGGAGTTTGGGGCAGAATGTTCTGCTCTGTTGCTAGGCTACGTGGAACACTTGCTACCAAGTAGCTACAGTGAGCCCTTATTGCTTTACTCTTTAGCCAACCTGTCTCTTATAGCAATGAACATGAACACACACACACAGGTAATGGCCCCACTTTAATGGCTGCTTTAGTGCCCAGACCCTCAGATCCTCTGCAGTTTCCACTACGACTTTAGCAGTTGCAGAAGTGTTTAGGCTGAGAATATCCCCTTGATACAATTTCACTGAGAGTTTTTACGCTACATCAGCCTAGATGCCTCCCAAGTGACCATATGAGTAGATGTCCGTTCCCCTTTGCTGTGAATGCTAGCAGACCCTCCACTTTACAGTTGCTGATCAGATATGTGGAGCAGATTATGCTTGTTCATGAGGGGAAAATGTGTAAGGTGTCCCAATTAAATGAATTACTCGAAATACGAGCAACATTGTTAAGTGTGTTAGTAATCCACCAGGTTACACCCAGCTTGTGTTTGGCGTTGTCAAAACTAAAGGAATGAAATACAAAAGATGACGTGTACCACAGTTGTCATTCAAGAGTACTTTATTGAACGTTTATTTTGCTTTGACAAGGAGGCCACACCCCCATCCTATCCTGTGATTACACATAGTAATTCGACCAGTTGACTCAGAGATACATTGTATGATGATTTACAAATGAACAATTTCTACTACAATAATTGTAAACATTCTGGTTGATGTAAGTGGATCGAAACCACAAAAAATCAGCTCAGGGATGCATAACGGCCAACATACTGAAGAGCTTCGAGTTCTCAAGGGCTTAAGGATGCTGTACAAACAAGGAAACCTTTCAATTCTGGGTTGTAAATTTTATTGGAAAACAAAAATATACAACTTGGAATGGATTATTTGAGGCATGACAATGACATTAAGCTGTTTAAAAAAAAAAAAAAAAGAATGAAAGAAAAACAAAAAGAAAAGTGAGAGTGAATAAACCATTAAAAAGCATCATAAGAATCAAACAAGTTCTCTGGTACAGAACAGCAGATACAAAAAGAGTTTATGTACGAGTATCTAGAAGATACACCCGTGTCTTTTTTTTTTCTTTTGCAGTAGTGCAATGCTGATAAATTTCATATATATTATATACTTTGTCCATAGTCCATGCAGAGTCACTCCTCTACATTTTTGCCCTGCCAACGTTGTTGCCGAGTGGCAAGCCAGCTGGCAGGTCTCCGCTCTTGCTACGCATCGGGTGGGGGGGCAGACAGATGTGACGTGCAGGATTTTGCGCGCCACCGCCCCCGTATCGCCGCAACAAGCACCTGATCGTGTAACCGCACCGTCACTCCAAAAAACACGATGACAGCAAAAGAAAGGGACATGAGGAGTTAGATCCTATGCAGTTTACATGCAGTTCCTTTGGACAGCCGGGAGGAAGAGGGGGGACTTAACGTTTTACAGATAAATTAAACGGAAAAAAGGCAAATTATTTATAGGAGAGAGAGAGGATCTGTACAAGGCTTTCACTTTGCCGTCATCATCTGTACAAACTCTGTGGAGACAGATAAAGAAGGTTATTAATCTCTGTATTGTCAGGACAAATTATATCTACGCATTTGGTGCCTCCAAGTGAGTCGGCTGGGAAGTAATGGAGTCTCTTAGCACCTGACTGTGTTATACAGGAAGCTAACGGTCCATGACTCGCCACAAGTGTGAAGTTAGACTCACCTTCGTAGTTCACCTGTCCATCTCCATCAATGTCTGCTTCTCTGATCATCTCATCGACCTCCTCATCGGTCAGCTTCTCTCCCAGGTTTGTCATCACATGACGCAGCTCTGCAGCGCTGATGTATCCGTTCCCGTCCTAGAACAGAGAGGATTCTGGGTCACAGACAGCACTGGAGTGATTTACTAGTGCTGTTCACTTGTTCTGCTGCCAGCGTAAGACTTTACCTTATCAAAGACACGGAATGCTTCTCTGATCTCCTCCTCGCTGTCTGTGTCCTTCATCTTCCTCGCCATCATGGTCAAGAACTCTGGGAAGTCTATCGTCCCGTTTCCTGTGAAGAGGAGGCAGTGGTATCAGCCCCAAGTGTTTCTGGTACAGACCACTGTGTGCGTGCGTGTGTGCGTAGCTTACCATCAGCATCCACTTCATTGATCATGTCCTGCAGCTCAGCCTCTGTTGGGTTCTGGCCAAGAGAGCGCATGACAGTACCCAACTCTTTGGTCGTAATGGTGCCATCTCCGTCCTTATCAAAGAGTGAGAATGCCTCTTTGAACTCTGCAGATATGGAGAGAGGAAAAAACAGGTAAGCCCAATTCCTTGGAAAGAGTTACTACTTACACCTGACTGCACTGACAAGTAACCAAAAAAGGCCAGAGCAAGATCAATGCATTCCGTTTCTTAACTGGTGTTAGAGCATGCCAAAACACTTGTAGGCTCTCCAGTTCTTATTTAAATCCCAGTGCAAGACATCATCAGAGTGCACCAGCTCTCCAATCAGTGGCCTAGTTTATCATTCTGGTACATTCATTTAGACAGGGTGAAAGAGTCCAGTACACGGACTACAGAGACACATACAGCAAGGAGAAGCTGGGGAAAGCTAATGGAGTCGAAGGCAAAGTGACGTGTTGAACCACAACAAACTGCGGCATGAGACAGCTTTTAAGCATTGTGACAACATTCATTAGTCACACACCAGTGCACCAGTGTGTGCAAAATATGATGCAAGCATCTTTGCCTCTTAGTAATGTAACATGTTCCTGCAAAAATCTGTTATGCAACAATCAATAATTATAGATGAGCCACTAACTAACTAAAGCAGGATATATTGATTTTCCTTCTAAATGAGGCAGTTTCCCTCTGAAGCTGACATACAGCAACAGCTGCAGCTTCAATAGCCGAGAGTAACTGATCTAAAAATCCATTGTGCTGAACAGAAACTCCACTGTGCTAACAATGTCCTAACCTAAACCCACTTACTGTTTCATTAGATCATCTTCCCAAGAACTCACAACCAAGTCATTGCCCCATTCTTATGTATAACATCAACCCACAGAGACTCCATTTCTATGGCGATCAGTGTGACCTCAACCTGTTCCTATGGAGACGAGCCATTGAACCTTGGCACATACAAATCCAGAATCCAATTTCCAGTGAACTGAACTGGTGTGTGACCTCACAGCTCCTCCATTCTCCTCCCATTCTGATCTCACTAAGCAACATGGAAACACAGCTGTGACCTCACACCATCTCCAGGGACGCACACACACCCAACAGGCAACCCACCGTGACTTCACTGTCACTATGGAGACAGACCACTGTGACCTAAATGATGCTATTTGGGTTTAGATTTTCCATTGTGACCAAACAACAGTCACCATTAGTCTCTGATAATGGGCCTGATAAGAGGAATCCTCAAAAGCCTCAATGCATAAAGCACAAGGCTGGATTTTCAGGTTAGTGGCTAGGGTGGGGAAGACATACCATTACAGGCAATTGAGCATTCACGGTCTCTGAGGAACTGAAGTTGTCTTATTATTTTCATGCAACATATTTATGCTGCAAGCAACTCCACCCTACTTAAGCAAATCCCTGACACGCCGCTCCTGCCCACTAAAGCCACAAAGCATTGCACACTTGCAAATAAACAAGAAAAAAAACACATGAACTAGTGCAAACTTGGTACATTGCTATTGTAATTACAGTGGCTGGTAATGGCCCATTCAATTCAGTAAAACACAGAACTGCATTTCTTTTTTTTAAATGACAGCAGCCATGTCTAGGACCACCAATTTAAGTCAATTTGTTGAAGCAAATGGGCAAACAAAATGGGAGAGGCCGTTTTCAGAGAAGCCAGATGGAAAAAGCCCACAAGCGGACACACCCTAGCTGCTCGGTCTGCTCTCCTACAGTCCAAAGTGTGCTTAATTTTAAAAAACGCTAAACCGTTCGAGATAATAAAAATAAATGCAAAACTACAGGTAGCGACTCCTCTCGCTGAGTGTTTAAAGGGCGTCGTTATCACAGCAGCACGTCCATTTATTTTCCTGGGGCGGCTTTAAGGCACTGCCATAAAAGGGAAAAGCATAAATCCAACACGGAGAGAGAGGGAGGGACAGAAGGAGGGAGAGAAGGAGGGGGAAAGAAGGAGGGAGAGAGAGAGAGGGAGAGAGAGAGGGAGAGAAGGAGGGAGAGAGAGAGGAGGGGGGAAGGAGGGGGGAAGGAGAGAGAGAGGGAAAGAAGGGAGAGAAGGAGGGGGAGAAGGAGGGAGGGGGAGAAGGAGGGAGAGAGAGAGGGAAAGAAGGAGGGAAGGAGAGAGGGAGGGAGAGAGAAAGAGAGATGGAGAGAGAAACAGAGAAGGAGAGAGGGAGGGGTGCAGGACAGAGAGAGAGAGAGAGAGAAAGAGAGAGAGAGCAAACGCACGGAGATCCACGTGCGCGGCGGCAAAAACGCTTACCGGCAATCTGCTCCTCTGTCAGCTGGTCGGCCTGGAAGGGAAAGAAAAGAAGGAATATGTTTAAAACCGCTCCACACTCATTAACCGGCTTCCCGAGGGCTGAATCGCAAACGGCGCCCTATTACGAACACAATTCACTACGTCAGCTGTAGGAGCCAGTTACGTCCCATTTCGATGTAGTGAACTCCATGTTTGAGGGTGTAGGTATTTGATTGCGCTGTTTGGGATTCGGCCCTGGGCGTGACGCGCTCGTTACCGCGCGGCGCTCCGGAACCGGAGCCCGTGAAACGGCGCGCTTTCGCTGCAGCCAGTGGCGCAGCAGCCCTTCACCAGCCGGAAAGCCTCCGCGGTGCTCTCACTCGTCACCACGACTGCTCGAGTGATGTTCATACAACTCCAAAACGCGCGGACATCATTCATACGGCTGTTATACCACCGACATGACCGCCCATAGTGCGCACAGACCCAAGTGACACTCGAAAGTGCGTCGGTTTATTGACGCACGGCATTAATAGGCAAGAAACGATCACTGCAATGATCACTAATGCCATTTTTGTAGTCTGTTACGCCGTAATAGCGCCGTTAATAGCCCAATTACGCGCCGAATCCGTTTTAGTCGGGACGAGTTGAGTGTAAAAACCCGAGTTAAATGCGGCCACGCCGATCCAAAAACAGTATAAACATCGTCTTATACAAGAGAAACGAATCGTCTACCGTGCACCATGGCCACTGATAGCGGGTTTGCCGGATTGCGCGCAGCCTGTAGCAGTTATTCTACATGAACGCACGCTCCGCGTTACAAAGCGCAAGCTGTCGCGCCACAAACATCCCTCCTAAACGTCGTACTCCATTTTACACGAAGCTGCAGCATTAGTATATAAGCCGGTGGGACTCACCATCGCGCTGCTTTAGCAAATGTAGTTCCACAAGTTGAACGCTTCGCAGCTGGCAGATAAACAGGATGCAATAGAAGACTGCCTGGCGCGCCTTTAATGGTCGGTCTGAGACTCCTCCCCGTTCTCGCTGCTTCCGCCAACACACTTCCTTCTGGACCGCAAAGGATGGCACACAAACACGCTCGCGATTTGGGCATTCGATGACGCGTTAGGATCGCATGTAAATTCCATATGATTTTGTATAATCCAAACCATACACATGGGCGAAGAAAAAGTAAGCGCAGGTGTGCGTTTTGCATGGGAACTAGCTCCCCGGCGGAGTTATACATTGTGCTAGTGTGTGATGCGTCGGGCGCAGCACGGCACGTTGTAGTGAGCAGAAGTCGCTCCTGATTGGCGCGCTTGTACCTGCAATGCGTCACTCGCGCGGAGCTGCGCTGCTGCATTCGTAGTGAGTCTATAGGCTCCATGAAGCGCCCCAGGCACAGCATAGACAGCATGGCCGTGGCGGGATCGTTCACAGCGTATGTCCAGGCGACCACTCGTTTAAATAAGATGTATATTCGGGGTGTGAGGCTGACTCCCTTTCCCATGCGCAGTTCAACGTTTTGGAAACAAGGCCCAAAGAAAAATACATTTGAACAGATGTCTGGCCTTAAATGTGTTACAGCACTAGTATGACTACAGACCCAACAAGGGAGGTTCCCTGAGCATATCCATAGCATAATCCCAAACACTGCACAATCAGGGTATCCATAAAATGATGCTTTGTAGTACTCGGTTAAATAGATCTGTGCAGTACTTGTGGTGTGCAATCCATTTAATTTAGGATTCAGGACGCTGCTCTCTGTACACGCAGTCAGTATTTGGGTGGGAGCTAGGGATACATCAAATGCTATCAAAGAGATTAAGTGTTTATAGCTGTATGCGAATCTGATCCTCCAAAACAAACCCAAACACGGGGCTTAGATTCATCTAAGGAAGTGTCTTCCAGCAAGTGTTTCATGCGGTGCGATAGGGGCGCTCATGACATGAGTGTGTGGATGTATGATGTGTCAGATGTGGTGTGGGGACTAGCAGCAGCAGCAGGCCTGTGGGCTCTGTGCTCTGTTTGTGTTCAACGAGGAGTCAGCACTATCTGATTCTCTGCTCCTCTATGCTTCACTGCCCAGTTCTCTCCCTCTCGCCCACTGGCCACCTGTCTCTGCTCAGGGAAGTCATAGCTGAGGGGATAAACACTGTCGAGATATTCAGCCCCAGAATAGAGTTCAACCTTAGAATTAATATAGTATTCTGCTTGAGTCTCGTTTCTGGGGTTAGGGCCAATAAATGAACCAATATGACTATTAAAACAAAATGCACAAATGACAACCACAAAGCTTTAGGTCCTGTTTTGGTGTACTGCATGGCATTTTCGTTATAGTCATGTAATCACCGTAATTACATGTTTAAAATACATTGATGGACTTGAGATATGGAAACTCTTGACACAGAATCTCATTCACATAGAAGCAGGAAGTACAACATCTACACCTCACACCCCCACCCATCCACACGTACACATGCAGTTCTAACTTCTTACAGATAGGACTGGGGGTTTGATCTAGCATCCTAGTAAATGACTGCATTAGTGTGAGGCTGGTACTTGCTAGTTGTTGCTGCTTAATCTTCCACACAGTGGAGACCATTCACTTAAATCTGCTGAGCTGAACTGGGATTGCAACTCATGGAGATTATTATGCAACACAAGAAATAACCATCATACAAAACTTTGGATATATTAGTCACAAAGCATGAAAGTCACCAGATTCTGACTGTATTTTAATGCACAAGGAATGGAAGAGAGAGTTTGGAGTCAGAGTGTGATGAGTTAACATGGGTTTTCATGTAAACTGAATATTTTGTGTTATCTTTAATCTTGGGTTATGTTGATGAATACAAAATATCAATTGTGTGGGGTTTGATATTGTTGTTGTATAAAACTAAAAATAAGCTGTAACTGATTGGAGTAGTCATAAGATTTTGGAGTATATGGGTTTTGTGCTTTGGACCCTGTTGTACCAAGGTGGACTTTTTCCTGGTTGAACATAGGTCAAAGGTTTCTAGAAAAATGGTGTGTATTTACAGGTTATTAAACCCTGAATCCAATTTCTTTGATGCAGCGTGGCTTTCTTTTAAGTACTATGCACTCCGGTATACATCCCTATTGTGTCCCTTTGTGCTTTGATACAAATGTCCCTGTGCCCTTAAAGAACAAGGATTTGCAGATCTCTGTTGGAGTTGTGTTCTTTTTATAGGCTGTCTGTGAAATTGTCATAAAAGGGCTCTTGATGTGTGAAGAATGCCAGCATTTCATCCTAGTTTATATAACATGTGCTACTGTGCCTCTAGCATGTCTCTGTGCAGTGCACATACATTAAGGTCCCCTCCATAATGTGCTTGTCCTAGAATAGTCGTGGATGGTACACGAAGAATAATATACTGTATGTGGGTTTGAGTGTGAAGGCAAGCCGGCCCGTGTTTCTATCTGCGCTGTTCTAAATATGCTCTGTTCCTGAAATGACTCACTCTCTTCAGCCCTCCAAGCCATCTCTCTGTTCTCTGCTAGGCTCTGCTCTTCGGAAGACATGTCCGAATGTACCACTGGAATGAGAAACAAGGCCCCTTTCTCCGTTAGAACATTACAGAAGACAGAGTAGAGAAGGGTCAAGTCAAGCCCAGGAGCCAGACAGGGTCAGACATTGCAGTCCTGCCTTCAAGTGCGCATGTGACCTCGTTCTGCAGAGGATGCTCCTGATGTGTCCTCGTACGAGGGAGCATTGAGAATTGGGATATAGAGCGGCTCTCTAAGATGGTTCCTCTAATCATGTTCACTCTAGGAGGGCCTTTTAAATGCCCTTTCCCCTTGTTGTACGTGTGGCAGCTCTTAACACCTCATTCATACCTGTGTAAATGAACAGGGGCTGAGTCAGTTGTCACAAATGTGTATGCGTCTGCGCCACAATACTTTACTGTTGTTTGTAAGGGGGCGTAGCTGCCCTTAAGCTGCTGGATGGCATTTATTGTGTAATTTTCTAATGGTAAAAGTAGATGTGTTTAAGCTATATGTATATTCCAACAAAATGTGGCAATTTATTAAAATATTCTCAACATTTGCTAACATTCAGAATGGTTCAGGTTTCGGGTGTCAGCAGCATGGCTGCAGATACAGCACCAAAGTTAGCCGAGGGTTTACACAGATGATGTATGCAGAAGATAAGGCGTCTGTGCCATTAAAGAGCTTTGTTCAGAACCACTTTATGACTTTACAGCCATGTGATGATAGACTGCAGTGTGAAAAGTCCAGTTGCAGGCTTGTAAACATAACTAGCTGCTCAGCACTATTACCGTTCATAGAACTGACTGGCCTTAGTAGTGGCCTTTCATTTAAAAAACAAACGAGAGATGTCTGGGGGGCCTGAGGGGGAAGAGGATGGATTCCTGTGTGTGTGTGTGTGTGTGTGTGTGTTATGGAGTTTGTGGGAAGGAAGGAGTGTGTGCACGTACATGCACCTTGACCCCCTCTCCCTGTGTGGGACTCCTCCTGCAGTGCAGGACTGCAAAGCACTCTGATGATCTCATCTTGCAGGGAACACCACACACCACACACCCACCCACACACCCACCGACCCACCCAC
>JAOUQW010000038.1:8487769-8508231 GCA_028565825.1 Olivaichthys viedmensis | reverse complement strand
AGAAAAGAAGAGTTTAAGGGCAGTTTTTGAATTCCGGCAATAAATGTTGGACAAATGCAGGATAAATGATTTACCAAAACTGTTTTTATGTTCTATCTAACTTTCAAACACTGGAGATGTAAAGTAAAAAGCAATTCTTGTTACGAAGACTGCATCGATTACTTGATTACTCGATTGATGATAACACAACCCCAAATTCCTTCCTGTATTTCTGAAATGATGAATTATACAGATATAGAGGTAAATTTACGAATGCTTTTTACTAAGGAATTCATGAAACTGCTCTACAAAAATACGTTTCGCATGAACGTTTATTGACTGCTCCAACTACAAGTATCAAGTAAACAGGTTTCTTGTTTCTTCCTCAGTACAGGAATACGTGTCGAAATTATTGTCCATGAAAATCTCTCATACGCTTCAGATACAGTAGTTGGAGATTAGGTTCGAAAACACCGGTGTATTCCTTTAACTGCAAGATTGAAATGAAATTGAATGACTGTGTACATGAATATATTCTAGTCGTCGGTCGGTGTGCATTTGCATACACGTGAGCCCTCGTGGCTGCCTGTTATTTGCGTAAAAAAAGGCCCTGTTTGTTGGAATGGGTGTTCGGTAAAAAAAGGGGGAAATGTGTGTTTGGATGTCTGTGCCAGGATGCGTGGAACCAGCACGTTAGTTGTATCCACCATTGGCAGAAGCCCGGTGTGTTTTTTTAACTCCCGCCGGCTTTGTCATGTTAGTTCAGTTCTCAGGCTTACCACCAAGTTACGTGCTGTGCTTCAGGAGTGTGTTTGCCAAGTAAAGAGAATTGTCCTGATTTTAAAATGCTTCCTGCTCACGTCTCTTCTTCACTGACGTCATATCAATATTTATCTATGAGCAACGGATAAACATTTTATGCATCTACACATATCTAGTACATCAATACGTGCCTGCACATGTAATTTAAGAATCAAGCTTAAAAAATCTGTTTCTGTGTTGTTTTTGGTTGTCTTCTAAAAGGAAAACGAACAAAGATATTACAGCAACAAGAGTTCGGTTATTGTACTTTATTGGACAGCGTCATTTATATAATGATATTTACAGAGTGATACAGTGGACAGACAATCTTTTGATTCATTGAGTTATCCAAAGCTCCAGGAATGCAGGAAATGTGCCCATTAATATACCGTAGGTTTGATCACAGTACACAATAATTTGATCATAGTGCGCAAGCAGTCATTAGCCTTTTATAGATATTTCTTTTTACATATTTGCCTTCTCGCCTTCTGAATATGTGCAATTGCAGTCATGAGTGCAATCTGCAGGAGTGGGACAAGCCAGATTGCGACACTTGTGTCGGGGTGTGATGTTGTCAAGGATACGTGGGCTCCAGTGGCTCTTGTAGTGCAGGGCCGGGTTGTTGTAGTTTAAATGAGAGCTGAACTGCTCTTGAACGTATTCCGGCAGCAAGTGAGGAATACTTAACGAAGAAAGACAGAAACAGAGACAGAGAGAACTAAAAACCCTGCAGACAAATATCCCGTCTCATATATAAACAGCTACAAGTGCATGTGGTGTGGTTAACTGTCCCTCTACACCATAGCAGCATAATCTTATGAGACCCCTGTGACCTACACACCCATTAGCTCCTGATTAATGTTCCATCTTTGTCAGCAGTGGCACGTTAAACATGAAAACTAATTTTCTGTTGCAACTAAAGGGTCGCCCCAATGGCATGTTAAAAGCATATGCAATGCATTAGCTCTGCAGGGGATGATACAGCATACGAAGCCGCAGTCACTATGCCAGATGGACTTGCCGTGTCAGTTTTATTATAGTTTCATATCTGCTCATATGAACATGCTTTACAAGCATAACCCACTGCTGCGAAGGTAAATACTGCACATTGGTACATGTTCACCCATATATTAACAACTTTGATTCCCTATGTGTGTTTGTGTGTGTGTGATTAGCTGATCATCAGGTGCAGTGTTCTGTGTGTGTGTATGTGTCACACTCACTCTCCAGTGACGGTTTTCCGGCGAGAGCAGCAGAAACAAGCGAGAGCGGCGAGCAGCAGCAGCAGGAGGAGGGGGATGCAGATGCCCAGGACCAAACCGAGGATCAGGGACTTATTATCCTCCACAGTCGTAGCATCTATCACTCTTGATTTGTTAAGATCATCCCTGTCTGAGGCGGAGAAACACAAGTTCACTTTTACTCTTTGGCTCCATAAATGGGATCAGACTTTTTCTTGGCAAAAACGATATTCTGAACTTTTGTAAAATAATAGCTCAGTAAACAGCATACTGGTTAAAAACATAACTTCCTCTGATCTTACCTAAAATGCAGGACTGCGCCTCCTTGAGGTCAGTGCCATTACACACACATCTGTAGCCTCCATAAGTGTTGTAACACACAGCTGGCTGTGCACACACAGTCTCATTGGATTGACACTCATCCAGGTCTGAGAGAACAGCACAATGTGGAAAATAAAGAGAAAAATTAGGATAACAACAATAATAATAAAAAAATCTTTTAAGTAATGGTGAAAATACACAGATGTGTTTTATAGCACATGTCCTACAATATTAAGTTTATTGCCCTGAATATATTAGGCATTAAGCTTCATTTTATAAGAACATCTTATTCTTGTCTGTCAGCAGTTGAACTGGAATCATAAAAAGTGGATTTAATATGTGTCTAAATAGCATGTAAGTCATCTTAAGCATAGTTTGCATTCTCTTACCTTCTACATAGGCTGATGTGATGGTGTAGTAGTGACCGACACGGCTCAGGTAGTCCATGACGTACCAATGAGGAGTGTCACTGGAGACATTGATTCTGTACTCATTCCCTTCCTCCAATTCTGAGCCAAGCGGCATAACGCTGACATTGTAGAACTTGTTCTGGAAACCCAGAGAAAGGATTTGCTCCAGCTGTAGAAGACAAGCATTACTGCAGTCATCAATTTTATGATGCATTCCAGATGCTATTATTTTGATAATGAAAGGTAATATTTTTTCTGGGATCATGTCATTCCAGGGACGTCCCAAACTAAAGTTTCATAGGTGTTAATTAGGGAGAGTAAAGGCTATGAAGACATAAAATTAGCTACACAGCACTTTCTGTTCAGAGGGAATCTGTCCAACTGAGGCACAGGAACAACTCAGACTCGAATCACAGTTCCAGCTGTACTGCACCTCAGGTCTGCTCTCACCTGTTTCTGTTTCAGTTGCTTCTTTCCAGACTTTTGATCATTCCATGTGATGGCTACATTAAAAATGTTCCAACCTAAAAACAAGAAGTAACCTTATTACTCTATAAAAATAAGAAAGAACAGTTGCTGTTCAGGTATTCCATAAGGTTTTGAATCTACATTTTAACACATTGTAACTGGTTGGATTCTGTGGGTGGAACGTTTAGGAATAAAAAGCTCTGTGGGGACTAATAAATAAATATAATGATAAATATATTTGCTTAATGTGCTTAACATTTGAGTAATTGGATTATATCCATATAATGAATTCATGCTGCAATCATAAGAAGGTTAACGGATTTTTTTTTACACTGAAAGGATCCCTGGCTGCAGAAAGGTTTTAGAACCCCTGCCTTACCTGTAGGATTAGGAGTATTACCTAAAAAGGCAAAACACAGAAACTAAAAGTCAAGAATACAGTCGAGTAACAAAATATATATTTTTATTTATAGAGGAATGTAATGAAAAAGTTGATCTAATAGAGAAAAGTTAGTCACCACAGCCATTGGACTCCGGTGAGCTCTGATAGCGGCATGAGCAGTGCACTGAACCAGGTGTGTTCACACACTCGAACTTGGCATTAGGGCAGGTTTGAGGGTTCTGACACTCATCTATATCTGTGTGTGGCAGGGATCATGTGACCACATGCATGTCTTGTAAATGTATGGCACAATGTAAGAGGGCATGTGTCTGAGGTGTACCTGTGCAATTGCGCCCATCACCAGAAAAACCAGGCTTACAGCTGCATGTGAAGTTATAGCCAGTGCTGTAGCAGTCTGCCATCTTGTGACAGGGGGAGGGAAAAGGAGGAAGGCAGAAATCTGTGGGTAACATAGTATCAGAAGACATTAGTTAAAAATAAAAAGATACCCTGTAAAGGCGTTTTATCAAGCTGTCAAGAAATGGAACTAGTAAATACCTCCACTGAAGGAAGGTGAGGAGGGGGCCATTTTTGGGCCAGTGATAGAGGTGCCCAATATAAAAGTGGTGTTTTATGCATAACCACTTTTGCAATAGGTAAAAAAAACTCACCAGTTCAGCACCATTAAAATAACTGTGATTAAAAATGTTTAGTTTTTTGCACCAAAGAACGCTCAACCCATACTCAACCCTCAGCGGGGCCTAAAAAATACATTCATAAGACTCATTGGTTCTGGACAACACTAAATAGAATTTGTTAATGATAAAAAAAAAATTATGCTCACCATTTTCAAAGCATTTGTAACCTGGTTTGTCCCCTGCGACAGTGGGAAGAGGACACTTTCCACAGCTGAAGCTGTCTGCTTCTCTCTGACTGAAGCAGTCCACTTCAGGGAAGCACGGCTTGCCTTTACACACATCTGTTCTATTTCCACAGTATCGTCCACTGAAACCTGGTGGGCATAGACACCCTACAACCTGGGGATATAAAAGTTAAAGTACAGGATGAGCTCCAGCATGAGTGTGCGCGTTTAAGTACAAAAGCTACACGATAGTTTAAGAGTTAAAACCAGACATGTGTGTGAAAGAGTCATTATTTAATCCTATAATAGTAACAGTAAAATACTTTAACCAACCCAGCATATTTGAGACTGTTTTACTGTACGCTGAGATAAAATGAAACCCCCACTACTTATGATGCCTTTCTGAATTTATCTGCTGAAGCAGGAAGGGTGCTAGTTACCTGGAATTTTCCCTGCAAGTGGTTCTCTGCCACACTCTGGTACTGGCAGGTTCCTCCGTTCAGACAGTTGCAGAGCTGCAGGATGGGGATGAGCAGAGAGCTGGATGTTTGGTCACTCACCTGCACAGTGAGCAGCACGGGCAGAATATTTAACGGAGTCCACACCAGAACCCCATCATCTGCCGGAGGAGGAAACACACGGTTGGATTAAGTAATCAAAGTCACATAACAAAGCACATGACAATAAGCAGTACACTCCTAGAAATAATCTTAAATCTATTAAATCTAGAAGCCTTGAGGGTTCTTCGGTTCTCGTCCTTAAAGTTGTAGGGTAGAGAACTCTACAACTCAGTTTTTTTTTCTATTAGAAAGACTTACAAGTACAGTAGAAACCTTTTAGGAATCTAAGAACCCTGCAAGGGTTCTTTTTCCTAAGAGTGTATCAATAAGCACTTTAAAAAATGTAAATGGGCAAATATGTCCTATGGTTCTTGATTAATACATGGATTTAGCAGCAGGCTTCTCAGTACAACGAGTAGCTCCCTGAACTTAATTAAACCATAATGATTTTAGGGAGATGTTACCACTTCCTATGGTGGCCAGTGGCGGTCGTGGGTAGAGCAGGGAGAAGCTGAAGGAGTCTCTGTTAGCATCCTGTGCAAAAAACCGCACTCTGGCTGTAGTGTTCACCTTACAGCGGATCACAGTGGGCTCACTCACCATGGGTGGCATGTTACCTGTTTCAGATAATCACTGAGTCAGGAAAACTAATGCAGTGCTTAAAATATAACTGAATCTTTATCTTGCCAGTACTTTATATATTTTCTTATTTATAGTCAAGGCTGATTTGATTTGGCTATGAGTGAGGACTTTCTTACCAAAGGTAACGGCAAGCTTGTAGACCTGCTGTTGATCCCGCAGGCTCTGTAGGCCCAGGCCGCTGTTGTTTGTGGCCAGGGTGTCATGCACACACTGCATGCTTCCCTGGCACGTCTGCTGAAGTCTGGCCAATGTGACCGGGCTAAAGGACGCCATCAATTCCTCTGTGCTCATAGGCTGAAAGGGCGTCAGATGAGAAGTGGAGAACAGAAGACTCTCTGGAGCAGGGACGGCCCCTGTGGGACAGAAGGAATGTGCTCTCTCCATTAAAGGATGTATTAATGTAAAATCACTGCTTAATTAATAATGCAAATTAACCATTCTAAATTGTTAACCCACATGTTCTATTTACTACCAGCAATGGATACCCCTTTAATCCATGCCACTTTTTAATAATCTCAATTATTTGCAATATAAACATCTTTATAGAAGTAGACACACAAAAGCCCTTCACATGTTTGTGGATCCTCCTGATGGAAGTTGCGTGTGCACATATGTGAGTGCAAATAAAAGATGGAGATAGGTGACAGGAACTAAAATGTAATGTAAATGAGATTTTAAAACTGAATTATCATGTTCATTAGTGTGCATAGAGTTTATGTTAGACATTTTTTTTTTTGGATTGGTCCACTATTAGTGAAATGACCTCAAAACTAAAGGGGTAAGTGCAAAGTATGCACAAGACCCAGGCATTTCCCCTATACAGTCCTAGTTGCTTAAACTATCTTAAGATCCACGTACACGACTGTCCGAAGAGCAGAAGTCTGTCCTCAGAGGGAGTATTATTGTCAGGAGAAGACAGCAATCGTCCATTGGAGAGGAGGAAGTCATCGGTAGTGTTGGAGCTCCAGAGGCCCAGGAGACCCACGGTGCGGTTGTAAAAGCTCTGAGGGACCTCCACCAGAGCAGTGAGTCTCCCAGCACCCCCCATCCACACTGCCACGTTCAGCCCTCCCTCGTAGATGGCCACACAGCGCTGCAATGAGAGACAGCGCAATGCAAAGCCTTGCTGTCCTAGATATACTACGCCTGTTGGAACAGCAGGGGACACTAGAGTTAAAATCTTCTTTTATATGCATGACAACTTTACCAGCAAGAGACATTTAACTTAGGTGCATGTCTATCTTTATTTTTTTTTGTTAATTTAAATTTAAACTTGAAGGAGTAAGTAAAGGCAACTGAACTTGTGGTATAATGTAACATTTCACCACTCCAATGAAGGCACCAGTGTTAAACAAATGATACATAGGTGTCACTATCTGCTCTACTCCTGAAAGCAATTTTGTACTCCTGGTTATTAAACTGTGAACGCACAACACAGAGAGCCAATGGAACTGAAAACATAGTTTAAAGCTAGATGTTTGTCTGAGTAAGTATGGTCTGTAATATTGTACAGACCTGTAAAGACAGGAACCTCCACATCATTGATGAGCACAATGAGCTTCTCTTCAGACATAGAGCATCGCCATTCCACCTGCAGCAAAACAAATTCAAAACCTTTACATAGTAGTGACCTTTACATAAGAAAGTGACAAATGTGGCTAATAGGGGAGCTATAGATTAGTATAGTTCAGGACATAGTTAGGAAAAAGGTTCGCATTACCTAGTTGAATAATTAACCTATTGAGGGCACTGTGTAAATGTCAAACTTGATTCGAACCTTGCCAAAGGCCTGGTGGTATGCAGCTAAGCGCACTAGAGCTGGCACTTGTCTGAAGTGGCCGTTAGTCTCTAGTATCGCTGCTTCCCCCTGCAGGGTGAATACATTGGAGCCTGTACTGGAGGACAGACGCACGATTATAAACACTCCTATGGCCTTGAAGGTGTAGTTACTTCCATCGAATGTAATAAAGTGGAGACTTCCGTATGCCAAACCTGCACGGATGCAAAGATTGTATGGGTTTTAACTTACAATCACAAAGCAGATGTCCATGTAACATTATATGATGTATATTTAAAAAAAGAAAAGAAAAAAAGCCAGCAGCATGCTTACTTATCAAGAGATAAAAGAGTTTTAAAATACAGATTAAATCTGCTTCTATATGATCATCTAGCGTACAGTACCAGTCAAAAGTTTGATTATATTTTAGAATAATAGTGAAGACATCAAGACAATAAAATAATACATGGAATTATGCAATGACCTAACAGTCCACGAAGTCACGAAGACGTTCAGACATATGCTGCACGTTTGTTCCAAGCCACGCTATGGTTCAATCCACCCAAACTATCTCTATTTGGTTTAGATTGGGTGGCGGAGTAGGTCAGGTCAACTTTATGCAACTTTACTATTTACAGTATATTTATTTTAGAAACAAATTTCAAGCCTTTGATGTCATTAATATTGTGGAAAATATACATATCAGTCAGGTGTGTGTCTGTCTTCAAACTTGATTGGTACTGTATATTAACATAACTTTAAAAAATCCATCTGAAATCTTCACAATCCTCACAATACACAAGTGTGAGAATTGTTATACATGTTATTTTTCAACAAATGCTTTTTTCAGTGTACTAACACAACTCACCAATGCCTGGTGCCCCTGTCCTTCCTGGAATGCTGGGGTCTGAACTTGTCCAGCTATAGCCCTGGCACCGGTCCAGTGGTCTCTTAGCCAGGTAGAGATGGCAAAGGGGGGACTGGACACAGCACCACTGGAAGGGCATGAGATCCTTATCTGAAGACAGTATTGTAGAAGACAGTATTGAAAGTGAAATATGGTTTTGTATTGAAAATACTAACAGATACAGCTACTCCAAGTATCTGAAGAAGAACATTTCAGTAGCCTTAGAAATATCCCAATTACCAATGGTGTAATGGTATTATCTTTTGGTATCTCCCTTTCAAAAAACAAAAACAAACAAAAAAATCCCAGAAAAAATTGAATAATGATATATAATGAAAAAAGAGTAGCTGCCTCACCAATGTGGTCATGGGCCTTGACGTTGGAAAAGTAGCGTTCGCTGTATCCGGCCAGCAGGGGGCCCTGCGGGTCATACACACACCTCTTTCCTGCGTTTTGCTTGTTGAAGAGAATTGACTGAAAGACTTGACCTGCAATTCCGCCCCAGCGCAGGCCCCTCAGCTTCTTCACATACGTGCTATTCTCCCCTGGCAGGGTCTCTGGGCCAAACGCCAGGTCCTCCAGTGCCTGGGTGCGGGTGCACGGGCATGGCACCAACCTTAGCGCCCACTCCTTGGGCTCTGGCTCATTCAGGGCCCATACCTGGCACTGCCTCTGAGGGTCTGAGCTGAGCACCGTGGCTCCGGTCAGGTCATACAGCAGCTGGCCCAACTGGCCTGTGTTTCCCACAATGCTCTGGGGCCGATAGCGGCCACCTGGGCCAAACAGATTGCTTGGCGAGTTGAAAATCTCATTGTGAAAGGTGCTGATGCCATCAGTGTAGCCTATCAGAGCATTGTGGTGAATCCTCTGTCCTGGACCCCAGTTCATGTCTCCGTAGCAGAGTAAAGCAAACGAGCGAATCCCGTCCGTGGTCAGGATGGCTTGGAATGTGTTAGTCTATGAAGCAACATTGAAAGGAACAAGTGACTAAGGTTTCTCAGTAGTCTACATAAGCACAGTGCACTTCCATGAGCTATCCACACTAATACATCCCATATTTTTGTCATTGTGTGAAAAAGAGTTAGGCTTTACGGTGAAGGGTCCTACTTTCGTGATAATTACGGACGTGCAAAAACAAGGCATTAAATCGCGGCATTGCATATTTTTGGTATTTTTCGTGACCATTGGCGCAGGTGGTAACGTGGCGTAGAGTGGCACAATTGTAAAAAGGGGTTGAGTCTGAATGAGTACATGATTAAGAGATGTGGTTAGGTGTGCTGCTGTGATATCCAAGAAATTCAACTCCTCTCATTCTGAGTGTGTGCAGTGCAGCACAGTGACATTTTTGCATTAATGACATACAAATAATCTTCTTCACACCATCTCTGCCAGCGAAAAAAAAAATCCATACTTTAATTTAAGACAGCCTTATTTATGTAGGAGTCTATAGAGTAATTGGATGCTTCAATAATTTTGAGATCATCCTTTGAGAGCGGACCTAAATAAAATCAATTCTTAAGTCTGTTTGTGTGCACCTGGATGCTTCGGAAGAGGTTTCCGAATGGCAGCAACTGAAACAGGGTGTGTCCTGGGTGCCCCCTGTCCTTAATGATTTTCCAGGCCTTGCGCAGGCACCGTATCTTATAAATGTCCTGTAGACAAGGAAGTTTCTAAGATACGAGAGGCGATCTGACCTTGTGTGAAATGCAAATTTTGACTGAGAATGCTATTGGTATTCTAACAGCATTGATATTGCTGACTAAATAAATTGGTTATTTTAATAATGTTATATTTTAAGTAGTTTTAAGTTGTATTTAGTTAGTGTTGGGGTGAAGTAGCATATTTATGTTGAAGTGGGGTAACATAATTAGTGTAGCCTACATTCACAAAACCGGGTTGTGAGAAATGGGACAGGACTTTTAAGGCTGCGCTTGAAGTCAGAAAAATACCGTTTTATCCTTGCGATAACGCATGCGCATTTTTGGACCGAAATGGGTTCGAAAATCCCACTGGATTTCAAATGTCACACTCCTTGTTGCGCCGGTCCACCCCACCATGAAAAAAAGGCCTGCATCCGACCAAAATAGCAACACGCCGGCGTTAAGCAGCAAATCACAGATTCGTCGGCCCGAAAATAGAACCCAAAACCATAGTCGTCTATATGCCTTTGATATCTGAATTTAATTTTCATGCTTCCTTAACTTATTTGTAACATAGTCCTTTAAAGCATTTGTAAGATTTTAGATTTAAAGTTTTCATCACATCACCACTTTAATACTTACCTCAGATAAATTGACTTTCTGGTAAGAGACCGGCAGGACATGGTCCCATGTTATTTTCAGAATCCATGTGGGAGTGAATGCAGGTCTCCCTCTTTGTGCCTCAAACTGATTCACATCCTCTGCTGTGCGGTTGAAGACTATCTGAGAGTAGATATCCGATAGGTTCAGCTGATGATATTCCTATTAGAGAGAGAAACATAGAATAGACCAGTAAGGGCAAACTTATATAAACATGCAAGATAGAGACAAAATGATATGTATGTAGCTGCAGAACACAACTCAAATTAGGTTAGATGCTGGGGAAACCTGTTATCAAACAACTTTTCTGCCCTTTCAAAGTTCAGATAGGCCTATACACCTATGACCTGTGCACATTATACATGAATACTATTACGAAAAGCAGACTTTATGAGCCCATGCAAGACTTGCATTGCTAACCTTGTAGAATACTTTTCCATCTCCTAATGTGAGGTCAGCGTCATCCCAGAAGACAGCTAACATGGCCATGCTTTCATTACCATCGAAGCCTTCTGGGAATGGGGCCGGAAGAAGGAGCTTCTCATTTTCATTGACTGTCTGGATCTGAACCAGGCCGTTGTCTGAAAACTAGAAAGGTGAATCTCCCTGAGTGTTCCACTTGAAAAACTTGCAATTGGCAACTAGAGTTCATAAACATGTATTTTGTTATAACTAATGTGGCAAAAGTAATACATTTTGATAAAACTAATGTATTTCAAAAGCAATATTATTTAAGCTCCTGGCAGTTTAAACCCCATATTATCTGTCTAATACTATTCATTCATTAGATTGTTGCAATCAAATCAACTTTTTAAACCAGCATACTTACAAATAACTTTTCATAGAGCTTGCCCATGAATGCAAACCCTACAGGAGGAGTAATGTATGGAGAGTTTCCATCTGCTGTTGACATTGGTAACCTCACATCACCAACCTCCAGTCCAAAAGGGTACAGTCCACTCTCTGGGGACATATATATAAAATTACTTCAAGTGCTTTCCTATCCACATCTACTGTATTTTGCTAATATCTCATATGTCAAATCTCTACCATTTGGGGGAAACCTTCTGAGAGAAAATAAAATAGTTTGATTTATGGTGTATTTAAGTAGGTGATAATCAACCAATATTTCATATGTATTATCTAGTTTCCATAAGCATCATCTAACAATGAGGAACAAAGAGATGGTATGTGAATCGCAAAGTCTTATATATAAATATATTGCTAAAAAAAAGACTAATGTTTGAAGCCAAAGAAAAAAAGTGACAGACACAACACAAAACAATTCTGTTTGGTTATGTTGTAATGCCTGACCCATTTGTGATGATTGTTGACAGTTGAGATTATCACCAGGACAGGTGCAACTGAAAGAGCCCATCAAATTTGTGCAGGTTGTGTTGCTGTAGCAAGCAGTGGCTGAAAGACACTCATTTTTGTCAGTGCATCCATATGCTCCAATGCCATTCTGAGCTGTAGCATCCCAACCATTATCACACTGGCATTGAAAACCAGCAACAAAGTTGCGGCATATAGCAGCAGGATGGCACCCGCCTCGATTCTGCTGACATTCGTTTAGATCCACACACAGTGGCCCTAGAGCTAACAGGCCTGGCAGACACACGCATATGTAAGATCCTGGGGTGTTGATGCAGTGGCCTTGTGCAAGGCAAGGGGAGGTGGGTGAGGAGCATTCATCAATGTCTTTGCATTGTGTCCCATCCCCAGAATAACCCAAGGGGCAGTGGCAGGAGAAAGACCCTACAGTGTTCCAGCATCGAGCCAGAGTGTGGCACACCGTTGTGGCATTCTGACATTCATCTGTGTCAATGCAGGTCCTTTTCGCTTCGTGGTACCCCATGGCACAGGAGCATTGGTATGATCCATGCAGATTGGTGCAAACCTGGTCTGGACGGCAGGAGTTAGTGAGCAGACACTCGTCGATGTCGGTGCAGTTTGGCCCCTGAGCTTTATAGCCAGACACGCATGGGCATGAAAAGGAGCCTACAGTATTTATGCACTGTGAGTTTTCAATACAAGAACTTGTATTTGCCCTGCATTCGTCAATGTCTTGACACTCTGTACCATTCAGCAGAAAGCCCAGGCGGCACTTACATTCATATGAGCCTGGAACATTCACACAACTAGAGTAAAGCTGGCATACTGAACCATTGGATCCCAAGCACTCATCTATATCAAGGCACGCTGTCACATTGCTCCAAAATCCTTTATTGCACACACAGTGGAAGGAACCGGGAGTGTTGATGCAAGTCCCGTTAGTGCACAGCAGGCCTGCCTCTGAGCATTCATCTATGTCCTTACAGTGCGTAGCGTTCGTGCCGTTACTAGAGAACCCCACCTCACATTGGCACAGAAATCCACCCCGTATGTTGACACATGTACTGTGCTCTGGGCATGTTGAGTTATCCAGGCATTCGTTAACGTCTGTACAGTGTGTTCCATTACCCGAGTATCCATTCCAACACTCACAGAAATAGGATCCGACCGTGTTTCTGCAATCAGATGAATTAGGACAAAGTGTTGGTCTTGTGGCACACTCATCAATGTCCAAACACAGGGAGTTATTGGCAACAAAGCCAACACTGCATGGACAGTGGTAACCCCCTTCCTTATTGATGCAGGTACTGTTATCAGGACAGGTAAAATTTCTCGTCTCACACTCGTTTATGTCCTTGCAGAGTGTCCCGTTGTGCTGATAACCTTCCCAGCAGTCACAGTAGTAAGAGCCCTCTGTGTTGTAGCAGTAGGAAAACTGTGGGCACGTTTCCCTTTCTGTCAAGCTGCATTCGTCCACGTCCCTGCACTCCATCCCATTTCCGTTAAAGCCCCTTCTGCAGGCGCAATAGTTAGAGCCCAGTATCACATTGCACTCAGCGTGTGTACTGCAGCCACGGGTGGTGTTCTTACATTCTCTCTCGCTCACACAGGTGCCTGAATCATAGACCATACCTAGAATGCAACTACAAGTGTATGCCCCAGGTGTGTTATGGCAAATCATGTTGCTGCCACAGCGTGCATGTGGCAGACACTCATCCACATCCACACAGGTAAAGCCGTCACCCTGGTATCCCTCCAGGCAGTGACAGACGTAGGAGCCCACTGTGTTGTTGCACACAGCAAGATGACTGCAGTTATGGTGCAAGGTTGAATTTTTCGAACACTCATCCACGTCCACACAATCAAACCCTGACCCGGGCATACCAGGTGGACAGGTGCACTTGTAGGAACCAGGGGTGTTAATGCAGCTGGCAACAGGATGGCACCCTCCATTTTGAGACTGGCACTCATCAATGTCTAGAAGTCATCCAAAATGGGACACGGTCAGGGAAACACGCCTAAAAATACTAAAAAAGGAGAGGCCAGACAAAGCCAAACATGCAATAAAAAATTTATGGATAGAGAAAATGGCTTACCAGAGCAGCTTTTTCCATCGCCAGTGAAGCCACTGAGACAGAAGCACAGGTGACTCCCGACAGTGTTGACACACTGTGCAAACTCACTGCATCCATCCTTTTCAGAAGCACACTCATCCACATCTTGGGAGCAGAGGGGACAAGAAAGTAAATGAAAGGAATGAGAAGGCAGGAAACAAACTATATCAGTATAGCCTTTTAATTTTTTTTAATTTTATTTCACAATGTCTTAAGGTCTAGAGGCCCAACAAATGAAGACCTTATGTAACAGAACTACTGCAGTGCTTTTAATCATAAATCATGTTATAATATCTAGTGAAACTACAGAACATGGCACAAATTTGGTAGTATTATTTGGTTCCTTTTTGATTAGCATGATTCAGAGATTAAAATCAGTATTCTGTAATTACCCATGCATTCTGTTACGTTTTGAGAATAACCCGTTTTGCAGATGCAGGAGTAGGAGCCTGGACTGTTCACACACTCAGTCTCATTCCTGGGACACACTTTCTCCTGACACTCATCAATGTCTGAACAAACGAGTCCATTCCCTTTGAACCCGACGTCACACACACACTGATATCCCATAGGTGAAGGGTGGCAGAGCCCAAATGGATGGCAAGAAGGGTTACATGCTTTACTAGGTTGAGCACAGGTGTTATTGTATACCACTGTACTATTCATACAAGAGCATACGTAGGTTCCCGGAGAATTAATGCACACTGAGGCAGCAGGGCAGCTAGTGTTCGAGAGCACACATTCATTCAGGTCCACGCAGGTGAAGCCATTTCCTTCAAAGCCCTTTTGGCATCGGCAGTAGAAGTCGCCGGGGATGTTGTGGCACAGAGCTTGTGGGTGACAGGCACCCTTTTCTGCACATTCATTCACATCCTCGCAATCAGTGCCATTTCCACTAAAGCCATGTTTACAGGTACATGTAAAAGAGCCAACTGAGTTGACACAGGTAGCATTGGGATGACACGGGTGATTTACCACACACTCGTCAATATCAGAACACCCTGTGTCCTTAGTGGGACGAGTAAACCCCGTCTGGCAAGAGCACTCATAAGAACCTTCTTTATTGAAGCATTTCTCATTGACCTTACAAGGCTTTTCCAGTACCTGGCATTCATCAATGTCCTGACAAATGGTGCTATTGACTAGCTTGAACCCTGGGGGACAGAGGCAGGAGAAGGATCCCCTGCTGTTAACGCATGTGGCCTTGGCACTGCAGCCACCATTGTTCATGAGGCACTCGTCTATGTCTGAACACAACGTCACACCGTCACCTGTGTAGCCCATCATGCAACTGCAATTGTAACTCCCAGGCAAATTGGTGCAGAGGGCATAGGAGGGGCAATTCTGGGACGTAGCACACTCATCCACATCCACACAGGATAAGCCATCACCAATAAAACCAGGGATACATGCGCAGGTGAACGAGCCAGGAAAGTTTGTGCACGAAGCATAGGGGCTACAGCGGCCTATGGCACATTCGTCTAGATCTTGACACTGTGTTTTATTAAACATGTAACCTTGGCCACAGTCACAATAGAATGAGCCTGCAGTGTTGACACAGGTTGCACTGACTGGGCATAAGTTATCTACTACACACTCGTTATTGTCAGTACACTGTAGCCCCTCTCCAACAAAGCCAGCGCGACAGGAGCATTCATAGCTGCCAAGCACATTGATACACACGGCATTCGGGTCACAGAGGTTCTGCCCACTGCATTCGTTGACATCTATGCAAGTGATGCCGTTCCCATTGAAGCCTTCCTGACAAGTGCATTGGTAGGAGCCAGGAGTGTTCACACAGTCAGAGAACCTACTACAGATACTGTTTACACATTCGTTGATGTCCTCGCAATTTTTCCCATTGCTCTGGTAGCCACTGCTGCAAAGGCAGTGGTAGGTTCCCGGGAGGTTCTTGCAGCCTTTGAAACCAAATAAGGCAGAGCACAAACCTTGAATTTCTGAGCACTCATCAACGTCCAGGCAAAGATAGTTTCCATTGCCTTTATAACCAGTATTACATGTGCATATGTATGAACCAGGGCTGTTGGTGCACACTGCGTTCCAGTGGCAGATGCCTGGTGTGGTGCATTCATTATCATCAGCGCACTGAAGCCCATTTCCACTGAAGCCACTCTTGCAGAGGCAGTTTCGCCCTCCCTTTGTATTGATGCAAACTGCATCAGCATGGCAGCCACCATTTCCTGTTTGACACTCATTAATATCCACACATTCAAAGCCATCTCCAGAGAAGCCATCCAGGCATACACAGCTGTAGCTGCCCGGTGTATTCTTGCAGTGCGCCCGTATGTTGCAGCTGTGAATACCAGTGGTGCACTCATCTATGTCCTCACACTGTAGTCCATCCCCATTGTATCCAGACAGGCAAATACAGGTGAAGCTGTTGCGCGTTTTCATGCAATCTGCGTGGGCATGGCATATCTTTCCTATTCCTTCACAGTCACTGAGATTTGGAGCTATGAAAAAGGAGACATGGGGGTGGGTAGTAAAGCTTGACATTTACGCTGTTACATTTACTTAAGTAAATTTTTGAATAATTTGTAATAGTAGTTTTAAAGGGGGGTACATTTTTCTCTTGCTCAAGTAAATTTGTCAAGGCAAAAATTTACTTTTGCTTTGTTATGTTTGGCTGTGTTCTTCTTGTTACATTTGATCTGTGGCTGATTCCCAAATGCTATTCTATTGACGTTTCGTAATGCAGAAGAAGAACACAGCCAAGCGAAATGGAATACCGTTCAAATGGTGTTCTATTGGCATTCTACATAAGTCTAGACCACCATTAGGCTATACTCCTGCATGAAGACAAGAACATGGCAAAGTACTGTGGGTAGATAAATAAATAAATAAATAACAAATCTGAAACATTAAAGTTTACAATATTATTTATAATAGTGCATCTTGTGATTTTCTTTGCTTAAGAATACGACACAACTTTCACCTTCCAAGCTTTATATGTGATAGAAGAGAATAGTATAGCACTACTGCTAATATTTGTTTGGTCTGTGGCAGTCTAAAATTACTTATTTATATTTGAATGCATTTGAATACTAAACCTTTTAATTAATTTAAATTAAAATGCATTTTTCAAAGGAATCTAATAACCCTAGTTTATAGTAATGGTAATTGCTCGCCTATCATGTTAATACAAGATTTAAAAAAAAAAGGTCAAATCTTTGAAAATTGTTGATCTCATCACCGTCATCGCCACTGCTCTGAAATGTAACCCTGATTTTGTGCAACACACTATTTGACTTTTTTTATTTTCAATAAATACTTTCTTACTATTATTTCAGTATTTACTTTGATTACTATTTTTACTTTGACCTGAGCCTTCTTTCTTTAAGTAACAGTGCTTTTACTTGAGTAAAGTTTTGGCTACTCTACCCATCTCTGAAGAAATGTGTGATTAAAGACGTGACTTACCTACACCGGTGTACGTGAGCACAGCACACAGATAGAACAGGCAAAGCTGAGGATTCCTTCCCAAGAGAGAGAGGATAAAGAAAGGACATGACATCTTATCAGTATATCATACATTAAGGTTATTTCACAATTTCATTGAGGTTATTTCCCAACTAAAGACAAATGTTGAGGGTATACATTAAAAAAGAAAAGAAACATTCCTATGTATTTACTGTCCTAATTGGGTCTTAATTCCTTCTTGGTCACAGATCCCCCTAAACATATGTCAAAGGATTGGACTGTACACAATAACTATGTAGTAACAATAGCTATGTAGGCTTTAATTTGATTCTGATTTCTGGAATCTTCCTCTACCCCAAGCATTTCCAAAAAGGCAAGCCACATACGTAAATAGGTAAATTCCTGTAAGCAATTTATATGGGAGTATTAACTCCAGCTCCAGTTCTTAGTATCATTTAAAAGTTACCCATCCACACTGAACAAAGGCAGAACAGGGTACTGTTACTGTGTTCCAGTTTCACAAGTCACACAAAAGCATAATGTATGAAACATAACCTACGGGAATATAGCTGGCATTTAAAGAACCAAAATCAAATTCTCAGGTGTATAAGCACTTTAAAGGAAGCAGCATGTCTGAATTGTCCGCTTTGGCCTACAAAGTGGAAACTTACATTATAGCCAAAATAAATTCTGAAAATTCTTCTCACTCCTGAAAAGACATATTGTTTATTGAAATACCCAGATCTCAAATGATCTTTTTCTGAGTTTACCTGATTATTATGATATTTAGTCCTACAGCAAGAACCAAGCACATTCATTAAATAATGTTTAATGTCACAGTAAGACAACAAGCAGGGGTTAAATTAGGCTTTAGCAGGTGGGGGAGCCCTACTTCTTTCATAGGTGCCAACAATTTGGGAACAGTAACGTTTAATTTATGCATTCTTAACATAAATTCTTATCATGAAAATGTGTTTCTCTCTTAAGGGCTTAATTTACCTACAATTGGGTGGCCAGATCCTAATTTTTAGTGTTCCTTGTTTGTCAGTCTTGGCATCAAAATTATATAAAAAATATCTTCAGATTCTTTTCTGGCAAAGGTACATGATAAAATAAAGCTTTTAAACTAGCAAAATAAGCACACTTAGTACTTTAATAAGCAAATGTATATACACAGCATCAAATGTATATACATTACCCTGACTGAAGATATCCATTTTACAATTATTAAATGAAAGCATTTCTATATAAAGCCGTGTGAAACTGTATTACATTATTATTATTAGTAGTAGTATCACTATTATGCCATGCTATGATTTACATTTTCATCAAACTAGAGTATCAGAGCTCAGCTACGCTTGCTGTTCACATAAACCAAAGGTGGGTGAGCACCGCTTCCCTACACTTCTGCCCAACTGAACACCTGACCATTTGTCCAAAAGGCAGATGATGACAATTATTCCAGATTTCTGATTCAATTGGCTATTGGGTCTAAATTTGCCACTTTCAAACAGTGAAGGTGGTTTCAATAGAAAAAAGTTCCACTCAATTCACTGTTTTGTGGAACTAACCAAGTAACCATTTTGTGGTTCTTGCTTTATTCATGGACAACACACCTGTCTCTACCACAGTTTCAAACACACGGAGAAGGGTTTAAATCCGAAACATTTGAACATTTCTTCTTCTTTTACGTCTTCTTATTATTTGAGATTTTATGGTTTCTGGTGATTACTTCAAACCAGTACATGCGATGTGTTGGAATGTTCCCTTCTCTTGCAAAGGTATTGTTTTTAAATCTTTATTGACTTTTTATTTATTTATCATTTTTTAACAAACTAACTAATAAATAAATGATCAAATGAGTTATAAAATAGGTAAGCTGTCTTTTTTCATTATAAATCAGCAAGTCTGAAAACTAATCCCAGCTTTGGTGTAGAATGAAGAATCTTATTTTATTGTCAAGAATTTCTTGCTGTCCATTTGATTTAAATCAAACAACAAGGTAATAAATACAAATCTGTACTCACTGCATATCTTACAAGTGGACGTTGGACATTTAGGATGCTGGCATTGGGGCAGAGAGCGATATGTTCCTCTCTAGCTGCTCTGGGTGTCTGTGCCCTTCTCCCAGATGACACTCACTGTCTCCCCCAGTAAGAGACTTCCCTCTCCTGAGGCTGAGCACAATGGGCCATCATACAGCTCGCTGATATCTTAAACCAGCAGAAAAGGGAACGCCCATATTTTCCTATGCTCATGTTTTGTCCTCCTTGCAAATAATTATTCCCTTTGGCCTCTCACTTGTCTTTTCTTACGAAAAAATTGTGGTAAAGAATGAAGAATCTTATTCCGTTGTCAAGACATCTTGTTCAGGAAACCTGGAGCCCCCCAGACATTTTCTAGATCATTTTAACCGTAAATGTGTTAATTCTGGGTTCAGATATTGCTTTACGAGGCTTGCCCGTGACTCTGCTCAACATTACCATGACTTCAAAGATTCCCAATCTGATACTTCGAGAGCATTTATATAACAGGGTAAAGAAACTATGTATTCTACCCCACTATATTTACTTGTTTAAATGTAATTTTTCCTCCTCAAATAATGTTTTGTTTGAAAATAAGGTGTCTTTAAAATAAGAAAATCTTTAACAGTAATAGACAAGTTGTCCTTTCTCTAAATTCCACCACATACACACACTGGTCACAGGGCTAGCCATGTTAGACTAATGACATTGAAAATGTGTTCAGTAAATATCTTCTTTTATCAATAGTGGAGCGACCCGTGGAGCAAACACACTAGACCTTGTTTACACTAACATTCATGGTGCATACAAGGCTGCACCCCGCCCCCACCTCGGCTGCTCCGACCACATCTCTGTTATGCTAATTCCAGCATACAGACCACTGCTTAAACGTGCCAAA
>JAOUQW010000038.1:8473075-8487669 GCA_028565825.1 Olivaichthys viedmensis | reverse complement strand
CACAACGCGTCGAACCTTGAGGCGGATGGGCTACAAAGGGAGGCCCTACCCAGTATTAGTATAGTATTCCTAATAAAATGCTCAGTGTGTATATATATATATTATTCACACAGGAATGTTTTTATTTAAGCGTCTCGAATGCAGCTGCAAATGGCTTTATATTCACTTCATGTGCTCTCTACATAGGGTATAATATAGTGGCATTCTGTGGCAAGGCATTCTGCAAAGTGCCCAATATACTTATTAGCATTCACAGAAAATATTGTATCAGTAATAAGTATTAATATGTATTAAGTGTTCCAAGTATCCCCATTAAAACTACTCTTACAAATCCAATTTATTAAGAAAAAAGTTACTTAAGTAAATGTAATAGAGTAAACGTAGGGCGTTACTACCCACTTCTGCTGACAATGTAAAGGAGCACCTAGTCAACTATGGTATTCACAAAATCCAATTACAAGTGAAAAATGCCAGATGTAAACGGCTATCCGTCTCGGCTGTCCACTTGTGATTGGTTCACCCGAGTCGGATGTTAATACCAGGTCTGAATGGGGCCTATGTGTGGATTGGTAAGTGTCTGACCTTCAGACTGCCCTGTAGGTAGTGTTCCAGGTTTTGGCCGGTGGGGTCGTCTGAGTAGAGACTAAAGCCGGACTGGCCCGTCTTCCTTATGCCTGTGTCCTGGTTTAGACGGTTCTGGAACTCCTCCACTGTGGTGGAGGCATCGAAACCAACAACCTACCGATCAAACACACTTGATACAATTAGTCAAAGTTGAAGTCTAGTATTTTTTTTACCATTCATTATTGTATTTTCTTTCCTGTAGACCTGGTAGGTGTTGTTGAGAAAGTGCACAGGCACACTGAAGGGCAGCGAGTGGTGGTATGGGTTCCTCAGTAGGATGGACAGGATCTCCATTCGTGAGGGCCGAGCCTGGCGCTCACCCTTCTGCTGGGTTCTCTCCATAGAACGCTGGCAGTAGATGACATACTTCCCCCCCTCTGTCCTACAGTTATACAGGTAAGGGTTCACTTTGTAGCCTCATTAATCAATGTACACAATATATGTCTTTGGACATGTGTGTGTACTCACCTAGGGTCTGCATGCTTTTTGAGATGAACTTGAAGAAGCCAGAGAATGGGAGGTTGGGGCAGAAAGAGTCCCACACACAGTGCCAGAAACTGCCAACCCTGTGTAAACATACATACACATGATAACAAAACCAACCTGTTACTTGCACTGAGACCCAATACAAAACACTCCCCCTTGTGGACACAGTTTACATGAACACTCTCCATGGTTATGTGTAGTATAGGTAAATAAAGCACCTGTCCCCTCCCAGCTGAGTCAACACTATGATCTCAGTTTTGGGACTCTGGTCTCCTATGAGTCATCAGAATGTCAACAACAACAAGCAACCCTATCCAGTTAGCTTAGCATTTTACCAGAAAATGATTGTATTAACATAAAAACAATAAAGGTCTGTTGCCTGGCACATGCAATAATTGTCTAAAAGTGTTTATTCTTATTACAATATAAGTGTTCTGGCTTTGACAAAAGTAAATATAATTTGCTGACTTGGTGTGAAGCAATAATCTTCTCACAACAATGTAATATTTACACCCCTCACAGGAGGATGTGTGTGAGCTAAATCCAATATTGTTGGGGAAATCCTGTTAAATGTTAAATGTTAGAATTTAAGAAAAAAAGACTAAAGCAGCTCTTTAGTCAGAAGGGGTAGACGTCATTGTGCCTTTTAACAACACGGAAAGGTAGTTGGGTGGGAGAATATGCTAATAAACTGTGGCAAAAATGTGAAAGAGGCGGAAAGGCAGGCATCTGCACCCCATATAGAGTAGAACAGCCTAGATACGGAAGTAGAGAGAAGGGAGTCAAAATACCTGGACTAGATGGAGTGCTGTGGGCAAGCACAGTGTAATATGTGCTACATACATGTGGGACTCTAGAAACATGAGTAAGCTTGAGAATAAGCATGAGTTGCTCCACTGTATGCAGTAAAACCAAGAAAGAATGCAGCTATACACAGTATTAGCAGAAATTAGCCTGACTACTTATTCTTTAAAAGCATTTTGGTTGACCAAAAACATACAAAAGAAAGCCTGAATTTGATTGATAGAAGAATTATGTTTTTTAACGGAGAGAGGGAGCAAGCAATATGCCACAGAAGCGGTCTAGCCTACCAAAAAAGAAAAAATATAACTAGCATAACTGGCCCTGCTCTCTGGGTGCGAAGGATGGCATTACTCTCCTTCTCCTGTTGATTAGAGTAACACTACACAAAAAAAAAGTTGAACGTGTCTTGGAGGAAGCACGTACTAGCCCTTACCCTCCCTGGTTGATAGCTGTTGTGCGATGGTGGAGTGGGTTGGAATTGGCAATGACCAAATTGGGAGAAAAAAATAAAGATTTTTGAGAAGCGATATCTTCTCAAAACAGCACTTTAGTTTAAACATTTCAAATTTAAACGAAATAAATCAGAGATTTTATATGATAATGTGGGTGTGTCTGACAGGTTCCTCAATGTTCCTTAAACCACTGATCTACATTTTAATGCCCAGAAATGTTGTCCTCACCTGCAGCGGACCTGTCTGGCCCTGAGACTGCCTCCTGCGCGTCTGTTTGATGAGCTGGCAGTAGATCTCGTTCTGCAGCTCAGGGTGTGTGAGACACACCTGCAATGCACACTGCGCCAATGTCACATGGTAGTCTATGGCTGGTGTGTCAATGGCCACGTTAATGAAGAGCTGGCATGTCTGCAGTACAGGGATGGTGTGGGTGTAACATGTTAGCAAAGCTGCTGCAACAGGTTAGAGTCCTGTAAATCTATAATGAGCAGAACACAGGGCACGATAGGCAGTGTGCTGACCTTAAAAAGTTTGATGGCTTCAGTCTGTAAGGCCTGTGAGGGCAGTGTGGTGAGAGGGGTGGACAGGGCTTCCTTGCTGAAGCCCAACATGGGATGCCTCCACACTTGAGAGCCTGAAGAAGAAGAGGAAAACTGGAGCAAAAGTCATCTGCCTGGAGTGACTTCTACATGAAACTATCTACAAAATAGATCCTTACAAAGACAATGAGAAACCACTCAGGAAACTCGTACCTGGGTCCCCGTCCACGCTGAGCAATTTGCTAACCAGCTGCTCAAACTCAGTCCCCACCTGTCCCATGTTGGTGCCCGCTGCCACAGAGAGGTGGTACAGCCATGCTGCCTATAAAACATAGCTAGTTAGCATTTTTAGCGCGGTATTCTTTTAAAAAAGCAGTAATTTTAGATCCCTGTGCTGAATCGCAATTGCAATGAAAAACATTGACAAGCTACCCCCAACCAGCCTTACCCCCTCTGTTGAAACTACTGAGGCCCCTATCCCATCTTCGAGGTGTGGACCTATGGTGCGCAAGTGACTGAGGCCTTCACCACATTCCCGGCTGTCGTCTGTTGTTGTTGTGTTCAGCATGGTGCTTTTTTCGCACAAACTCACACTGTCATTACCCGTTCAAACCCTTGTGCAGATGCACTGCAATGATCAGTGAAACAAACTTTTGTCATTTTCCATTTGGAGACGAAGGAAGTTCAGTCATTTTGTCAGTCCCTTCACCAGTTGCAAAAGATTGCAGTGACAAACACAAATTATGTACCATGGCAAAATCAAATACTTGTACGCAGTAGCCCCATATCAAATGATGTAGGCTATAGCAATTAATTAATTGTACGTATCCAGGTTTGTTTTTGTTTTTTGAGTTGTAACTCTAATGTTGCAAAATAATAAGTTAATTTAATGACAAAAAAAACACTTTAAGACTCTTAACTTGATTTAAATATCTTTTTCTTATTAATGATGTTATTGCATCCGATTGACAAACCCATCCTCTGTGATTGGTTCTCACCAATAACGGCAAACGGTTTTGGATAAGAGGCCACTATTAAGTCTGCATCAATGTTTCACCAAAGGGCTCAATAAAGACACATAGAGGGTGCTCGTGAGCCCCCGTGGAACCCCAAATAGAGAAATGGGACACCTTACGGCCTTGTGGACCTCAAGAGTGTGACCACAAGTGTTCTATTTTGGACAGGGCATAAGCCTTATAAGTTGTTGTTTTTTAAGTAAAAAAGGGCAGAGCTGAACTGCTATTCTTTGGCTGATGACAAAGCTGATTTCCAGGCTGGAAAAATGTAAACAGAAGTCTGAAACGGAGAAACTAGTGAGATCCATTCCATGGCAATACTGCAAATCAGTTATCTTTGGTATTTTTGAAATTATATAATTATTACAGGTGTAGAATCACTTTTAAAAAAATTACAAACTGCACCTTTAAAGGAAAATGTTGTACATGCCCAATAAATATGGCATGAAATATTGGTTGTATTAAGAGCACTAATGTTATGTGCTTCAAGCTGGTGTCACTATTACAGCATTTCCCAAAAATAAACTAACCCATTGACACTGTCTGATTGTAAGAGGGCTGTAAATGGAATGTAAAAAAAACATCCAACTGGAATTAAACAGTGGCCTCTTAGTTTTCTTGCATTTCTGTCATGTTCCTTCCTGTTTTTTAATCATTACATAGTTGTGGTTTGGACATGGACATACTAGTGATCACGTGTTTTAGTAGTTGACTCATCAGTTGTACATGCGTTTGTAAGTCAGTATAATAATAGTTCAAATTATGTCACAAACAGGAGTACTGTTCCGAAACACCTAAATCAGGGAGAGCGAGTTAGGCTACATTTGTTCCTGCTCTTACCTTTTCATGCTGGGAATCTACGAGCAGGTAAGTAGGGCTCTGGTTTAAGACCTGGATGGAGATGGTGGACTGAGCGGACTGTCCACTCTTAGTGTCTTCATTTGAGTTAAATTCTTCCACATGCGCCCCTGCCAGCCTGATCTGACCCAGGGGAAACTGAGGGGACAAAGTATGACATGCATGAGTACACACACATGCATACACATACACACGTGCTGGTAAACTTGACAGTGCAGTGATGGTGCTTTGGGGACTAAATCTAGACTATACCTTGTCCTCTTGACATCTGAAGTAGTACAACGTCTTTCCAATGAGCGCATACCACACACGCTTAGAATAGTCATGCTTCATCTGAAAGTCAGACACATATTATTACACTATTATATGGTAACACTACATCTCTTTAAAGGAATGCTACTTTCATTCATTACTAGTTAGCATGTTTGGGTGAAGTATCTTTTATAGAGAAATGCCACAGACATTCTTGCTGTATATGTTTAATCGAATGATAATCTCACCAAACAAGACATTAAGTATTGGTGCCATTAAGATCAGTAATGTTTTACAACATTTCCTCACTGTAATATAAATGACATTGTCTGACTATAAAAAGAAAACAATCCTTAGAATGTGTAAGGTACTAATAATTACACCTGTAAGGTCTGGACATGGACAAAACATTTTGCTGAATATAGAATATGAAACACAAGACAGCTATTCTGTGGTAACTCGATTTGGAACACACATGTTAGAAATAAATGCTGTGTTTTAGTACTTCTGTATTCATGCCATGAGAACAACTTGGGAGTATGAAAATCCAATAACCCTCCAAGTCATAAATACTTGTGGGAATCTTAAATATCATCAGACAACAGATATCATCTTTAAGCCCTGAGTTTCTGAGCTAAAGTAACACGACTAGTTCCTATTAATTCTATATCAAAAACATGATACACAATTTCAATACTAATTACTAGTAGCCTAGCACGCAAGAAAAAGAAACCATATTAGGAAAAGAGATAGCATTTTATAATTGAAAAAATTCTAAATATGTAGAAATTTATGAGATCCTTTTAAAACTCACTATTTTTTGTAAGCTCACTTTTACTTCTTACCACACCTGTCTGTAATTGTTTTATGATCTTTTGTTTCAGGATCATGATGGCATGTTTTACTGGTGCAAATGCCACATAACTTTTTTTTTCTACTAAAATGAGAGCATAAAGTTATACGGTTCACCCAGTAGGGACAAGCATGTCCTTGAATGAAAGGGCAGTAATAATAGAACCTTAGTCAGATGTCCCTTCATGGTTGGCCGGACGTCAGGCTGGGTAAAGAGGGGACTGGCTGTTTTGATTTTCAGCACACACTGCAGGACCATCAGCCACTCCTCCAGCAGGTTAGGAGAGTCTGCTTTCAAATTATACACATGCTTTCCTGTCACCACCTGAGGACCAGCAACATATACACTTACACATACTGTATACACAGATACATGTAAACCCAGACACACACACCAGCTTATTCTTTTATGCATGGAAGAACCATAGTGATCCATGTAACTCAACAGACATGGACCGACATACACATACACACATGCGCACACAAAACACCTGAAGTATTTGTTTGCCATCCCCACGGGAAATAGTGCTGGAAGCACTGAGCTCAATCTGGCCTTGAGGTTTACGGATGACATCACTCTAAGAAAAGGAAAAGGAAGAAAATCCAATAATCTCGAAACAACCAGCATTAAGATTTCTTGGCAACTGAATTGGAAACCCATGAGCATATTTTAATCACACTAAGGCAGTTTGTACATAAGGGACTGACTGGTGACTTGTAGTACATCAGTTCTCCATCTTTCAGCACAAACCAGTGGCGTTTCCAGGTCTTCTTCCACGTCTTCACCATCTTAAGCAGGTAGCCAGACTTTTCCATTGGCTCCTGGACCAAGACAACATTATCTCTTGAATGATTACAGTAATTGTGAGTAAATAGGCATGACCATTTGAAGCGAAACTTATGTGTGTGTGTGAGCCTCCTACACTCTTGCCACTGTCACTGCTGGAAGAACAAGTCTTTGGCAGTTTGTTCTCAGGCTCAGAGCATTCAGTGTCTGTAGAATAGGCATCAGGAGGGATAGCGTAGTCACTCTCAGACGCCATGGAGGAAAGGGACACAGCTGAACCGAGAGGGGGGCAATGAAGAATTCAGTAAAGAGAACAGTGTGACGTGTGTATTAGGATAAGTGAGTCTAAGGCCTGTGTGTGTGTCTACCTCTCCTTAAGGAGCGAGGGCTCTCATGGCCTTTGGCAGAGTTGGAGCTGCGCAAACTGCTTTCTTCCTCGCCCGAGTTTGAGTGACACTCCTCCAAACCCTCCTCCTCCTCGGAGGTGGATGACTCCTCTGAAAACTGAGCACTGCTCAGCAACGTCACCCTCTACAAGAGGGAAAACAGTGGAGCACCACACCCACATCCATAGTAACTACTTAACGATACTGGCCTCCAGTGGCTGAATTGAAAATGAAAATTTAAGAGGGATGGTGGGAGAAAACTATTGGGGGGTTCTGGATCTAGGTGAAACCCATATAAAACAGTTAGCCAGCCTATTAAGGTAATAGCATCATTAATGTGACACAGCATAATTAGATTCGTTAGATTTACGTCTTGCACTGGATAAATACCGGTTATCATACCTGTTTTTTTCTTTTTACAGAAAGTCCACGGAGCTTGCTGTAGTATTTGATTTTGCCTTTTCTAAAGGTTGTGGCTACATTGATAAAAAGGGTCCCTCAAGGATTCTTTAAATGGTTAACGGTTCTAACTTTCTAAAGGGTTCTACTTGAATTTTTTTTCTGAAAGGAAAACCCTCTGTTGACTCTCTGTTTAAAAATTGCCCCAGAGAGTCAAACCAGGGAATCCTGTAGGATGCTAGATAAAAAGGGTGTATCGACGTTAAACACACCACTGAATTACAGATGAAAAGCGTGCATTTCTACACAATGAAGAAATCCCGATATAACCATTGCAACATGGTGTGTAAATCTCAAAGCTGGATGGTATTAAAAATATTCATAGTAGTATTATTGCAAGGTTCTTGTTCTTTCCTTTAATTGGATATTTTAAACTTTAAAAGCTTTCTATGCTGAGTTATTTTTTAAAGAACATAACTGTATCATCAAAAGGGAAAACATGAAATGTGAAGTGCATTAGGGAGGCTGTGGTAGTGGTTTGTGTCTTAGTGTCTTGAGTCTATCATATATTATTTGACAGCAGAATATCTACTTTTCAGATACTTTTCAGATCTACGCAAGAACCCTGTAACAACATTAATCAAAACGAAGATGGGAAAGGGGGATAGCTTTACAACTGAGATGATTTTTGTCATTTGACTTTAACTGACTGACAGCATCCCCAAGCTCTGTTGGCCTTGGTAAAACCAATACCTACCCCTTTGACTGTGGTGTAGACCGGTGTGCTCATGTTTCTGTAGATGAGAGATGTGTAGAGCATAAAGGCAGGGTATGAGGATGGGTGGGATGAGTCTGGACAAAGAGCACAAGACTAAGATGAGTGTTCACACAAGTGAGAAAGAGATGCTCCTTTATGGCACCCCACTGGAGAGACCGGCAATTTTACGCTCTCAACCAATACTAGAGTAAAAGCTTAATAAACTGAACATACACTGCTGGACAGATAAGTACTACAAATAAACTACACAGGTAGAATTTCCTTGTTCATCTACCAAAGAAGGAGGAGTGCGATTAGAGATGTCATTGTCTGCTGTGAGGAATAATTAGAAAATGCAGTGAGGAAAAACATAAGCGTTGAGATGAAAATGCATTATGTATGAAGACAAACATTGGTCTTTTTTTTTTTTAATCAATGGGTTACACCTTACCTTTATTTGCTACATCTGTACATGATGTTTCTGAAAGCCGAATTCCAGATTTGGCCACTGCATATATTCTGCTTTCCTGAGGACACGAGCAATGACAATAAAAAGAGAGCGTTAAATAAATGCAAAGACACAGATCAAGCAAGCATATGAGCCCTGTACTAACCCAGGAGGGGAACCTGTGCAGTGGGGGGGTGGGCGGCTTGTTCACTGGTGTGAGAGCAGCTGCATTGGGGGACTTTGGCTCTTCTGCCGGGGCTTCAGATGGCTCTTCAGAGGGCATCAAGCTCTCGCCAGTCTCCATCTCTTGCTCTTGGTTCAGATCAGTCTCCTGGGGTTTCAACGGGCGTAGCATGCTTATGGCATTGCGGGTTCTCCCGTGGACCGCTTCGCTGACCACTGAAGGCTGGCTTAGGTGCTTCTTGGCTAGTGCCATGCTAAAGGCATTGGGGCTGCGCAGGCGGGGCTGCTTGGGTGAGGCAGGAGTGTCGTGGGCATCCTGAGACGGCGTGGGACGTTTTGGGGTCAGGATGGGGCTGGGCGTATTGGCCTCGCTGGAGGAGGACGAAGAATTGAGACGCTGCGAGCGGAACCGCTTATTCAGCTCATCTGAGGAGCCGTCCTCAGTGTCTGTCCTGTCATCGCAACCTTTTCTCTCGCCCGCAGCATCTGTTCCCGCAAGTTGAGATGAAAACATATTACAGGCGGGCCATTGCATTTCGGCGTCTTCTGAGGCGGTAAGGCTGGCTTCGCTTAGTTCAGCTTTGTCCTCAGCGCTGGACAGGACGGAGCCGCCACAAGACAGCATGCCACCAGCAGTCTCACACCCCCTCTTCACCTTAGACTCCATTCTAGGACTGAGACTCAAGTCCTCCGCCTCTGGATTCTGTTTAATACCGCAGTCTGCAGAGAAACAAGCAGATAACTTTTTCTTCAAAGCACAGGTACAGCTTCAGCATTAGGTAGAAATTCTGAGAAACCTTTCTAAACTTTTATTAAGAAGGTATATATATGATAATCTGTCTGACCAGCCGAGGGTCTCCTGCAGTCGGTATGTGCGGAGGTCATACACACACTGCCCGTGCTCCTCTGAGCTGGCATGGGGCCTGTCCGCACCTGAGGGCTTTTCCCTCGGACCTGGAAACAACCAAAGGTCAGACTGCTGAGCCGCTGGGCCTGTCCGGGTTTTGTGTGATCTGACCCTCCATGTCCTACAGCCTGCTCCAGGGCTGAGACACAACAAATCTAGTTTAGTTCGGAAACTCCAAGCAATTCAGTTTCACTCCATGCAATTTAAAGTAAAGCTGTAAAACAGGTATCGTACTGAGACAAAGGGAACATGTTCTGTGTATATTTGTGCCTGTGTAACTACCTTGAATTTGTCTTTTCAGTTCCAGTATCTGAGACTCTTGCTGTTGGTTTGTTTCCCTCAGGGAGGCATTTTCTCCTTCAAACTATATCCAGGAGAAAGTCAGGCACATTTCCCCAAACACACCCATACTTGTACACCTATAAAGTCAACTTCAGAATTATTGGCACCCTTCAAGCGAATGGTATAACAAATTGTGCTATAACACAGCTGGAGAAACTACTTACCTTTCCTCTAACATTTCCCTCTAACATAAGTATTTCACATAAAAACATATGTCAGAAAATGATTGTTTATTATTTAATTATTGTTTTAAATTGCTCTTCAGAAACTCTATTGTTGTCTTTGACTAAATATGATGTTGCACACATGTAAAATCCCCAGGACGGCCGCTGTGTGCGGCAGGAGGTTAAGTGATCCCACCTGTGTGTCGTTTGTCAGTGCAATCCGTGTATGTATTTAAGCCCTCGTGTCCCTGTATAGTTTGTTGGTTAATGTTTGGTGTCATGCTGCATGTTTGTTTGTGTTCGTGTTCATGTTCCTTAATAAATGTTTATCTGTAAAACGGCTTCGTGCTTGTGTCTACCCCCCCACTGAACCGTGACAGTGGCCATCACACACCATCAGCATGTTTGACGAAAAACAGGGACTGCACACGAGCAAAGGCCCCCAAACTCACTGTAAATAATGGTGGTGGATTATTGACAAGGATATTTTAGCCCAAAACCTAATTGCCTCTGCCAGGAAGTAAAGACTTGGCCCTAGACCCCAGACATACATTCAAATCAACACAGAAATGGTTGCAGGAAACAAAATCAATGTTTTGCACTGGCCATCAGTCTCTGGATTTGAACCCTATTGAGAATTTGTGGTCTGAAATGAAAAAGCCAGTCCACATGCACAAACCTAAGAATATTAAGGAACTTGAAATGTTCTGCATGGAGTGTCCAAGATCCATCCACAAGTGTCTTCAACCTTGTTAGACATCACAGGAAGAGGCTCAGTGCTTTTATTCTCTCTAGGGGAGGTTTACCCAAATATTAATTGTGGGGATGCCAATAATTTTAAAACCAGTGTTTAGCAGAAATAAATCCCTACAAAATAAAACTTATACAGCTTCCCCATATATTTGAAGTCAAAATATCACCCGTTGCATGTGTTATTCAATTTATATATAAATTTTTGCTCATTTTCATGAAGGGTGCCAATAATTCTGGAATTCCCTGAATGCACACACACACAAACCTCATTTAACTTTCGCATCACCCACTCCTTGATCTTGGCTGCTTTCTCCTCTACGGTCTTGGTGTCTTGAATTCGACCCTGTTTCTGTGGAAGTGAGCGAGTATTAAACCTCTGAGCATTTACACACATAGATATTGACTTAGTAAAGCTAAATAAATTCAGTGGCTTTATCTGAGCCTTTTGAGAACACAGAACACAAAAAGACAGACTAGCCCTGTGTTTTAATATCGTTTTTAACATGCCCTCGCTGATATGTCTCTGCCATTACCCCTAGAGGAATCCACACCATCTTAAGGGCTGTTTCAAGACTTTATAAGCTCAAGTGAAGTTCATTAGTTGAGTCCACGGAGAGCCAGGGAATCAAGACAACTGTGGATTTCAGGATCAGATGTACTTTTTAAGGCAACTGACAGTGCATATCACGAAGGAAATCACTTCAACTGCATTGTGCTAGCATAGATTTTGTCATATTCGCCTCAGGTTTGAAATAGGTCCTGTCTGCCCCCCGGTGTTTGAATGAGGTATTGACCTGCTCCTCCAGCTGTTGCTCCAGTGACTTTATGAGCTCTTCTTTCTCCTGCAGTGCAGCCTGCAGGTCTTGACACCGTCTGAAGAGCTTCAGCTCAGAGTCGCCGAACTCCACGTCAGCAGCCTTCAAACGCTCCTCCATCCACTGCACCTGAAATGCACACGCAAACATCAACATCATATCAACTCTTGTATTTCATAGACATACAAACACATCACCACGAGGGCAAAGAAGACCTGCAAAGAAGGTTCCAACACCTACCTGTTGATTTGCCTCATAGGCATGTCGCTCTGCCTCCAAAACCTGTGCCTCCAACTGCTGCATCTGCAAGGCAACATAAGACAAGAAAGGACCTTGTTTTATTTATTTAGCTCTTCCCAGAGGATTTTATGACTTTTTTATATACCAAATGTGCAGCAATTTGGACATCTGTTGTTCAATTCAACAAATATGTCTCTTTTATGGCACTCTCTCTCACTCACTCACACACTTCACGCATTCCATGGCTCAATGTGGAAAGCATCAAAATCACGTGCTTTGGACTAGTCTTCAAAAGCCACAGAGGTCTAACACATATGGGAAATGGAGGTCAAAAAAGCATGTGCAGTGGTTGAAGAACAAACTGAGCTTTGTCGCTGTTCCTCAAGAGAGTCTAAACCCCTCACACACTCTTCTGGCTGAGCGTCAGTACACACCATGCAAAGTTTGAATAAAGCCTCTCTGACATTTCTGAATCAGATGTTGAAATTTAAAGCCGTCATGGTTTGACAGGTATTCTATAGTGTAAAATGTTACAGTAGCCATATTCTGTACTATATGTTTTAACAACTCATGTGTTCCTGGTGTCCACACATAACCTTAGTCATGTTGTCTCCATTAGTAAAACTCATAAAAATGAGCAATTTAATCTGATCTAATACGTCACTACAGACATGCCAAGAGTGATTTGCTCATGTTTCCGTCGTGAGCTACATAAAGATTTTAGGATGTGTTTGTGAGTCCAAATGGATATTGAAGCCAGGAATTACACAAGAGTTTGAAAATTCTTAAAAAGGCCTTTGTTTACAATGCCAACCACAGCAATGCCATTTTCTAAAACCAGTATCGCAAACGTCTGTCTTTTGATCACGCTGCATCATTGTGTACTATAATTATATGTCACATTTTGTAAACCTTGGTTTTAGAGCTCCATCATTGTCCTTTTCCCTGGACAACAAGAAGGCCAGTATCACAAAAATGCAAGTAACCGTGAGCTAAAATGCACTCATGCACACTAGACCCGTAAAATGTATAATTAGTTATTAGTTATAGCAATATTGGCCTTGGAATACTATATATATAGAGAGAGAGTGAGAGAGAGAGAGCGAGAGAGAGAGAGATAGAAAGAGAGCAGGCTTCTGTGATATCAGTATTGCAGCTTAGTACACAAAGTTCCCAGAGAAACAGGACGTTCCGGACAAAATATTTATTTTATGTCTTCTGTACTAGTGTGTCATTAGAAAAGAGCACATTTTAGACTTCCAAACATTCATTTTCCACAGAGACATTTTTGTAAGTCGTTAAAGAAAGTAACATATTAAGTATTTTTTAGATAAAGGCATAATCAAGGCTGTCTGGGATTTTACCTGCAGAGACAGAAGCAAGTGAGAGACAAAGTCTGCAGAAGAATTGTGGCAAGTTCTCCAAGATTCTTGGAACAACCTACCAGCCGATTTCCTTATAAAACGACACAACAATGTTCCTAAGAGAATTGATGCAGTTTTAAAGGCAAAGGCTGCTCACAGTTTTTTACTGTCTACTGCTCTTTATAGTATTTTTAATATTCAAGAACTTTTAATTGTATTCTTTTTAAAAGCTTTGTCGCTTTACAGAATTTCTTTACATGTGCCGAAGACATGTACTCCGGTTTCCTCCCACTCCTCAAAAAATTCCGGTAGGTAAAATTGGCGACTCTAAATTGGTCTGAATGAGGGTTCGAATGTGTGTGTGTGATGCCCTTTGATGGACTGGCATCCCATTCAGGGTGTATCCCTGCCTTGCGCCCAGTGTTCCCGGGATAGGCTCCGTAACCACCGGAACCCTGACCAAGATAAAGTAGTTACTGAAGATGAATGAATGAATGAAATTTTGCTAAAAAAAAAAAAGAGTCAACAAAACAGTGGCACTATGTTTCATATATCTTTTATGGTTAAGAACTTTTACAAGAGTTATGAAACAAGGAGAAGGAGGGAAAATGAAGCAATTGGCAGAAAATAGATTTTAATGTCCATTCAGTTACTTGTTGCAGTGAGTCACAGTGGCGTTATAAAAGCACTGACATATGATTATATCTACGATACTCAGAAAAAGTGTATCATGGTGTCGATATCATAATATCGATATCATATCATCATATTGTCCAGCCCTAATTGCAGGGCATATTGCCAGTGTAGCAATATAATGAAAATATGCTTATTCTGTCAATATTATGCAGCCTGAATACACACACATGCAGGGAAACAGATTCTTGACAAGTTCTTTGACAAATGATAACAAGCTAAGGACCTCAATGTACAGATATAGAAGCAGGTGGAAAAGCAGCGTAATTACAGACTGTACTAAGTGCAGCTATAGGACCAAGCACTTGGCTTTTTACTGCTTATAACCATTGGGGGCCAGAAGCAATTGGGTGTAAGAGTGTGTAGGCCGGAGCTGTAACATTGGACACATGTTGTTTTGGAGTACCACAAGGCTCTGTATTAGGACCCTTGCTTTTTTCCTTATATATGCTACCTCTGGGTGCAATTATTCA
>JAOUQW010000038.1:8439573-8452632 GCA_028565825.1 Olivaichthys viedmensis | reverse complement strand
AGGGAGGGTTAAGGGCCTTGCTCAAGGGCCCAACAGTGGCAGCTTGGCGGAGCTGAGGCTTGAACCCACGACCTTTTGATCAGTAGCCCAGTGCCCTAACCACTGAGCCACCACTGCCCCTATACCGATAAGATACTGAGTATTGGCATCTGGGCCATTACTGGCCTGAAACACTGGATCAGTATCGGATTGGATTGCACGTATTTTCCCATCCACTGACGTATTTTATGGTGTGAACGTGTGTGGTGCAGGCTGACATTAAGACAGATATTACACGTAAACCCAGGACACAACTTGTCTAAAAGCACAATGCCATCACACCTCTGATGCCTGGCCAATCTTGGCAACAGAAGCTTTGCAGAGATTCGGCTCGGTTACTGATTGGAATATTCAGAGCTCTGATGTGGGTATCGTATCGAAAAGGATACAAATGGGATTAGTGCATTTCCTAGTTGTGGGCATAAATTATTTTTTAGCCCACCTCCATATCATGCTTTGTTCCTCTTTAAAAGTGCAGTTTTTAATGTTTACAAGAGTCATGACCTGTAATAATCATTTTAAAGATACCTTAAAAAGCTGTGATTTGCAATATTGCAATTCAGTGGAAATGTAGTGTCTTAGGTCACTTTCGCACCTATTAATCCGTTTGCAGGGTTCAAATTGGAGCGAAATTGATACTTTGGGTTTATTTGCCGTTTGGTTTGGTTTGGTTTCACACCGCACATAATTAAACTAACCAAAAAGCAAAAAAACATCGCCTGAGGGGCGTGTAGGAGGGGACGGGGCCGAAAACGTGCTCATAAAACTCTTTAATTCGTTGGTTAGAAATACGCAGATGGAAAAAGTTAAACAAACCTTCGGCAACCGCACGTAGAAATCACTGAAATCACCCGAGCAGTGAGAACATGGAGCTGGTGCTAAATATATAATTACAGTAGGTAATAATATAAATAACTAGTTTAAAACCTTTTGTGTATAGTGTTTGTTCTTTGGTCCAGATATTAAGAACACATCAAATTTCTGCAGCGCCACAGTGCTGTCCTTTGGCTCAGTTTGTGCCTCGCTGGTCAGTTTAGCAGCCTGCATTTAAAATAAATAAATAAAAATGCTGCCCGCAACCCATAATGCACAGCATGTTTGCTTCATTTCCTAAACGAAAAGGTTCGATTCAAACGGACTAATCGTTGCATATGTGAAGGCACCCTAAATTTCACTTTTGTTAAAATATTTTCTGGGCTGGAAATTGGCTCCACCCCCAGCTGGAACAGAGCTGCTCAGCTCTGCCCCTTTTCCTTAAAAGACAACCCACAAGGTATTAGAGCTGTCAAAATGAATTTCACTATTAGAATTTACATAATATTTACGCATTCGAAGGCGAGAATCCACACTCGAATGTTTAAGATCCCATGTTTTACGTTTAGTCGCCAAACACATGTCTATAGAAACGCGTTTCCCAAACATTTTTGGCCAAATGACCCTGTCGCTTGCCATAGGAAAAGGGGCCTGTCAGTATAGATCTGTCACAAGGCGACCGTCAGAGCTCTGTTTACCATGATTTTCCCAGCTCGCTAGCATGGCTGTTGCTAAATCGCCGGGAAGCCCTAACGTTACAACTAGTAATTAAAATAATAAATGTGATGACATCATAACTCCCAAACACCTGAAAAGCCCCATGTGGAAACCGTTTGGATTTCGTCGTATGAAGGTATTTGAAAGCCCTACAGGTTATCCATAGTTTTAACAGAGGGGGTGGGGTCGGTTAAGGGGTAGGGGAAGGCTTGTCGATGTTTTCATTGCAATTGCAAATCACCCCACAGGCAGCAGAGGGTGCAACAAATTGCAAACTGCAACAAGTGCGCACTGAGGGGTGTTGGTGTGAACCTGTCCATAGACCTGCTTCAGAAACGCTTGTGCTCATGTAAGGCTGTTTGTGTAACTAATGCCATCCTGCTCAGAGCAGATCAATGTGGTGATTTTACTGCTTGCTTTGTGTGTTGCTGTACTAAAGGAAGTTGAAAGAGCCCAGAACATTATGGGTAACACTCGTGATTTATTTATTATCCCACACTCACTGCCATTACTAAAGTGTGCTTTTTTGCCAATTATGCAGCTGTTAAGGATTTATGCAAGCAGTGTGTTTGTCATATCCTGATATTTACTTTTGCAATACTGATCTCACAGAAGGCTGAATTATACAAGAGCTATGTAACACATCACAATTACTATTTTATTGTGTGCTGTGAGCATCCTGACCAACCACCAATAATAATAATAACAATAATAATAATAATTATATAACACTTTTCATTTTATGATCAAAATCTCAAAGTGCTTTACATATCAACGATCAGAAAGTCAAAACAAAGTATTTATGATCAAGCACATTAAAGAACCAATGTACAATCACTAATTAATTAAATATAAATATAGTTTTCATACTATGAATCATGAAAAGTCTATTTAACAAGATAAATGATGAGTGTTACTGTGGGTGTTTTGCTGTCATTTATATGCTCCAACAAACAGAAATCATATTAGTCAAAATTATGCAGGTCGATGTTTATCCATGTCACATCAAGGGTTCAACCATATGTACTAATCTATTTTAGAGCATAATGCAGTCACAATGTGGGGCAGTATTGCAGCACAGTATTTTGTCCATGTCATGTAGCTCGAGTACACACCTCTTTTATTGTACACATGTGCGTCTCTCTCTCTCTCTCTCTCTCTCTCACAGCTTCCCTGTCTGTAGATGGAGAGGATGGCTCCAGGGAGCTTGCCCAGGTGCTGAAGGTCTGTTTGGCCTCCACTGACCCGGTTCAACAGGTCCAGCTGGTCTCTAAGGTGTGATGGCAGTGAAATGTTTATCTTGTTTAGTTTGCGTCTTGTATGTAGCGAAGATGCAATGTGCACAAGGGTTTACTACGCACCATTGGAAACGGCCCACCACTGACCGGGTATTAGCTGGATGGTGGTCCATTCTCAGCACAGCAGGGACACTGACATGGTAGTGTGTGTTGAGATGGTACTTGTGTATCAGGTGCAGCACGTTTGCTGGGATTTTAAAACACCTCAATGTCACTGCTGGGTTGAGAATAGTTTGCCAACCAAAAATATCCAGCTAACAGCGGTACTGTGGTCAGAAACTGACACTGAAGAAGTTCGACAGGAGGGTCAACACACACTGTGCATGGCAAAAAAAAAAAAGTTAGTCTCGTACTGTAAACCTTCAAGGTGCACAAACAGAGTAGGTGTGTCTAATTAGGTGGCTGGTAAATATACATAGTGTTTATAAACCTGCTACACTTGGTCCACTACCCAATAATATCTGGTCAGTGGTGTTCCTATGGTGGTCACTTTCCATTGATGGACTGGGTAGAGGGTGACTGACAAACTGCATAGCAGCAGATGGTTACAGTCAGTAATTGTATACCTATAAAGTGCCAATGATAAAATGACCAATGAGTGTAGATGTACCTAATAAACTGGCAACTCGATGTATGCTAGTGTGTTGTTTTATATATAAAAATGGCTGTTATATTGATGAGTGACTCTGTATGGTGACTTTGCAGGCAGGCTCCATGCTGGAGCATTTGACAGAGGATGAGTCTTCAGCAGATACTTTACTCCTCGTCTGCCTGGACACTCTGTTGGTTATATACACCCACACACTGCAGGCTAAGAATCCACTGAGGAGGGCTGTGGCCAGGTAGGTGTCCTTTAGCTTCTCTGCCATCATACATCTCGCACACACACTCACACATGCTGTACATCACAGAACTTTATAGCCTCTCTATTTTGTTTCTCCCTCTCTCTGCAGTGCCTTCGGTAATGTTCCTGACTGGCTGCAGGAGAAGACTGTGTGCTGTCTCTCTGAGCGTCTCTCTGCTTCTCTTAGCTCTCTGAGCTCTGAGCATTACACCCATCTCACAAACTGCATCACTTCCTGTCTGGATGCTTTCCCCATTGGTATGTCTGTTTCTCATCATCCAGAACTGATTTTTGTTTATTTTGCTCTAAATATGTGATTCTCTGTGCCACAGGAGAGAGATGCATTCATCGCTTGTTAACAGAAGGTTGGTATTCTTTAAAAAATTCCTCATCTTTTATTTCATTTTTGCCCACATGATGTATAGGCCAACGGTGTATATGCAGTATGTCTTTTTTATTCATTTATTTTAATTTTTTTTAACGAACCTGTTTTCAGTTATCCAGATTTCATCTGATTCATGTCTCATGTTTTCCATGTAGTACTCCAATTCTTCCAAAAGGCCATAAGTGAATATCTAGAGCACAACAGGTAAACGTGACTTCAGCTTTAACGCTTAAACACTGTGTGACCACTAACTGATCATGTCTGATAATGAACCCTAGTTGTATAATGGAATCATATATGAACATGTGAATGCAGTGTGGTGTTTTGTTTTTGTTTTTTTACTCTGTGTGCTTTGTGTGTAGAGGTCTGGCTGGACAGCATGTAGCCCATGCCCAGCTCATGCACAGCTGTCTGGCTGTGGTCAAAGCCTCCATGTTGGTGGTTCAGAGATCTCAGGAGCAGATCAGTGCTGCCCTCCTGGAGACGTCAAGCAGCAGTGCTCTAGAACGCGCATTTAGTGGACTTCTGCAGTGTTATACACAAATTCTGACTAATGGTGAGTCGGAGAACATCTCGATATAGCAATACATTGACAAACATTTTTACTATAAGTCTAAAATCAATGAGCCAACGTCTTTAGCACTTTTTCTTTGAAAAGCTTTCTCTCGCTCGCTCCCTCTCTTTCCCGCTCCCTCCCTCTCTTTCTCGCTCCCTCCCTCTCTTTGTCTCTGTCTCTGTCTTTCTCTCTCTCCAGAGGAGTTTGTTCAGGCAGTGCAAAGCACAGCTGGGATGGCTGTAGTATTGTTGATAAAGTCTGTTATGGGAAATGTAGCCGTCGTGGTGAGTGGTATTTTTCCATTGTTTAGTAGTTGCCATTCCTATGCCAACATGCAACAAAGTGCACCAACACTGATACATTTGTGATAAATTTACCCCAAAATACCAATGGCAAGTTTGAGTCTTAATTTTTGTCATATATTATTTGCAATATGTGCACTGTAGGTGGCAGGCTTGTTGCAGTTCACACAACAGGAAGGAGACGGTGCCCCTCAGTGGCTGCAGGAGAGCTGTGCAGGCCTGTATGTGAGCAGCAGGCCAGCTGCACTGGCTCTTTATCTGAGCCACGGCGCACTGGCTATGCTCAACTGGAGAGGGAGGACACTGGGCTCACAGGATGAGAAACTCCTGCTCTTCATTCCTGACGTGATCCTGTCTCTGGACGCAAGGTGAATGTCCAAATACATGCTGGGAATCTGTGCGATACCATGACGAAACACTGGCCCTGCTTAGTTAACCCCTAGGTCAAGTCAACTTCATTGTCAATCCATCTATATGCACATTAGGCATGTGCTGGTATTTAAAATTTACATATGACTGTAATTGGCTAAACGTTTACCGTGGTTTACGAATTATATAAACACAATACTCGGTCTTTGCAGTTGGCGTGACCATTCTGTCTGCCATGATTTTCAAACTATCATCTGGTGAAGAATGAATTACAGAGTTGCCCTTACTGAGAACAACGCTGCCTTCAAGTTTAGGCAAAATAAGGTTAATACCCTAGAAAACCTATCCTTATGCTGCCTTTGGAATGTTTTTGGAGTGCCTAATGCACATGGGCTAATGTACTCAAGACTACATAAAGTTCAAAAAGAAACCCCATGTAACCGTGGAAGACAAGAGCAATGTACAAAACTACACTGTTTCAATAAAATGACAAGTGAAACACACATGCAAGATGGTATAAATAACTCCCTATTACACACTAATTATACAACAGCAGGGCAGCATAATGGTGAACATGCAGCATAAAGGTATACAAAGCTCTGGTAATTGTACAAAGTGATTGGAAACCAACCTGAGTGGCGGCATGTTTTTATTTTATTTGTTTAAACAATTGTGTTCATAGTAATTATAGAGTCATATATGAATAACTATATACAGTCAAAAGCTTCAACAGATCGACTTTTTATTTTTATTTTACTTTTTATTCATTCTTTCTACACATTTTAGCGTAATAGTGAAAATGTATAAACTGTAAAATAACATTTGGAATTATGCAGTGACCAAAAAGTGTTAAAACAAATGAAAACTGTTATATTTTTAACACCTTAAAGTAGTCACCCTTTTTCTAGATAAAAGCTCCAGGCATTCTTGGCTTCATGAGGTAGCCACCTGGAAAATGCTTTTCCAACAGTCTTGAAGTTCCCACATAACCTTATGCACACTTGTTCACTGCTTTGTCCACACTGTTGGCTCAAACCATCCCAAGCCATCTCTATTTGGTTTAGTTTGGGTGACTGTGGAAGCCAGTATACTGTACAGATACATTTTTGTTCCCCATGGTACAAACAATGCAAATGTACCCTCAAAGATACAACAGTGGTCCTTAAGGTCAAGTTTTCTACACTGCATCCTTTTGGTCCTATAAAGGTACAAAATATGTGTGCTTGAGGGTACCACTCCAGTAACAAGCATTTGTTCCCTGAAATGTACAGTTGAGAACCTCTTTTCAGAGAGTGTATTTATATTTGTCTTAGAAACTTTTAAGCATGAGCCTCTAGCTCATATATATATATATATATATTTAAAAAAAACAACCCCATCAATTACAATCAGTTTAGTCTAAACCTTTGGTTTGGACTGTAAGTGATTCTGATCTTAGACATATACGTAACTCCAAATGTTTTGCAGTGTTATATTAGGCTCTCTGGCCTACCTTCTCCACCAAATGCTTTCTGTACATCAAATTGTCTGATGTTTGTGTGTCTGCGTATGTAGAGTGAAGGAGTCCAGCACTGCGATGGTGGTCTCTAGGGTCCTATCTCTATGGAGCAATGCTGCTCTCGACTGCCTTCAGGCCAAACCCCGACCTCCTCTCCTCTGCCAGTCTCTCCGTGGCGAGTGCCTTCTCCCCTCGCGCCTCCTCCGCCACGTCTACGCCCACTGGGAGCACCCGTTGGACGGCGTGCGCCATCAGACCCGTACCCTCTTCCGAAACCTCCTCCTGCTTCACCAGCGCTCCGGCGACCCTGCCTCCAACCCAACCTCTGACCCTTACATTACCCAGCTGACCCAGAGCCTGCTGGCACTGGACTGGCATACAAAGGGCAAATATGGCTCACTGGCATGTCTGGCCGAGCAAATGGGAGCAGAGTACCTTCTCAAGCTCAATGCCAGTCTGCCTTCCACACTGTTGGGTCTCATGGGAGATCAGACACTGGCGACACATGCCAGCGAGCTGTTGGAGAGGCTCTTTGTAAGTCACAAGGGCCAGCTGTGCGCCCGGTTCAGTGACGGCCATGGCTGGATGGATGACTGGCACCAGACGTGGGTGTTGCCGCTGCTGGAGGTGTTATGCACAGCCAGGCTGGAGCAGACTACGTACATTTTGGATTACTTTCTGCCCAAACTGTTGCGCTGTAGCCCTGCTAGTTTAGGGTGCATGGTGCAGGCCCTGCAGGAGATGTCGTCCAGTTCAGAGGGTGAGGGGACAATTTTATTCACAAAGTGATCAGCTGTAAACAAGTCCCTTGTTTTTTTTTTTGTCGTCATGCGATCCATTTACACATTTGTAGTAGGGTGTAGTGGCATACCTCCAGGACCATGGTGAACATGATAAAACAGGGGCTTATGTACGCAAGACTACATAAAGTGCTGATAGTACAAGAGTGGAAGACAAGCAATGTACAAGCGCAGGCAATAAAATAAATACAAAGACAGTATGAGTAACTACAAAGGACACTCTAACCCAGAATTCACACCGGCATGAGTTGCGTCAAGTGGCGCGTAAAGACCTGTCAATCCACACCGGCCGCTCACTTTGATTTTAATCTGTTTTGGCAACTCCAACATTCGATTATCAGTTATGAGTTAGTGAATTTACACCTCTGGCGATTTTGTTTTTTTGTTTTGAGAGCGATATTAACTGTTTAATATTTAATAATTAATAAAAATGACCCCAGTTGGAGAGCTGTATAAATGGTGTCGTGGGTTGTAAGGCTTGGAATATTTTTCCACTTCGACAATCAGGCGAACATCGTCCATGGTTGTGCCACGAGATATGACGGGCTGTTTGTTTTGGTCTCGCTCAGGACCTCAGCAGCTGGGGTCGTCTCCAGGGCAACGTTTCACCAGCCAGTGAGCCCGCGGGAGAACGAGAATCCTTTTTATACAGTGTTCATACTGATACGAAAGGATTGGGCCAGCTGTAATTACAAAACACTTCACCTAAAAATGGGACACGAGACAGTGGAACAGTGAACAACCAGCATATTTGTGCATATTGTTTCCTCATGTTGGTGGAAAATGAGTATCATACCACACAAACACTTTGCAATCATGACATCGTTGTAGATTATGATTTTAAATAAAGTTCACAGCATATAGAAAGTGTGACTTTGGATTTCTATGGAGCTTCACTGACACGCACGAGTGGAAAAAAATAAAAAGCAGACATGACGCCTAAAACAAAGGCAGCGCGACGCAAGGGGCTCAAGTTTGACGCCGCTGGTGTGGATTGACACGCTTGTTAAAATGGAAGCGTAACTGCAGCATGTGATGTGTGTGTCAAAAAATGCGTCCGGTGTGGATTGGCCTTCACTCCACGAAAACAAAAAGATGTCTCTGCCCACCTTATTCTAGCCTTTGTGTTGTGGCTGTGGGTTTGTAGGATCCATGGGGAGCAGAGGAGCATTGGGTGCATTAATGACGTGTCTGCGTGCTGCCAGGGCTCAGGGAGTCATCAAACCTACTAATGAGCAGTTGTGGGGCACGATGGTGCCTCTCCCACTACTTAAGCAAGCTCTGGTGCACAAGCATGACCAGGTGAGGCTAAGCCAGGGTATATACAAACCTACCCTACAGTCTGTATCACATGATTAGCTTGCTGCTATTATTATTATTATTATTATTATTATTACCTTTATTTTTAGTTGCAGAGTTATTTTAGAACCTGTTTTTGTACTGTGAAGAAACTGTATAACTGTGTGTATGTGTGGGGTTAGGTGCGTGTGGATGCTCTGGGTTTGGTGTGCGAGAGCCATCGCAGCACAGAGACTCTCTCCACACAGGAAATGGAACTGATCCGTCACTTCCTGCCCAGCAACCTGAACAGCCAATCACCTGGAGTCCGACAGCAAATGGTCAGCCTGTTCAAGAAGGTCTGAAACACTCATCTCTATTTCCCAAAATAAACAAGATACTGGTTGCCTGATGTGTTGGCATCTAGCTTGCTGAAAACCATTCTGTGCTCTGTGTTCTGATGGAAGCTCCTGTGTAGGATGAAGGAGAGTGCTCAGTTGTTACAGAAGAGACTGGCACAGGAGAGGGATGAGCAACAGAGAGAGAGAAATCGGCACACCCTCAACACATACCAGGTGCAGTCTCACTCTTCACAGGAGAACGAGCAGTAAACGTGCATAGATTTTACTGAGACTTTTTATATATATATAAAAATATATTACACACACACTCGCACGCTGAGTTTCTAGTTTACACTCATGTTTGTTGGTATACAATTACTGACTCTTGTCCATTTGTTGCTATGCACAATTTGTCAGCCCCACCTACCCCATCCAGGCAAATTGCCCCCCACAATATTACAGAGCCACCGGACCCCCTCACTGTAGGGGTCAAACATTCAGGCCTGTACTGTTGAGAATATGGGGAAGGATGACTCATCTGACCATATCCCTTTTTTCACCATCTCTGTAGACCAGTGCTTATGATTTTTGCGCCACTGAACTCTCAAAAGTGCATTCATCTTTGTAATGAGGGGTTTATTCACTGCAACCCTACTATAATATCCCTCTCTATGTAGTTGTCGATGGACTGTTCTTGCTGACAGTCTGATCACGTCCTGCATTGACATTCTCAGTCACCTGAAAAACAGGCATTACGTCAGACTCCATGAGCAGGCTCTTTCTTTCAGCTTTGTTAAACAGTGACCCCTGCTGATGAGGGGTAGAATAGCTTGCTGCAGATATTTTTTTTTAGCAGCATCCGATTCCTCGGGAACATCATCAGGTGATATCATGGCGGCCTTGAAAAAGAACAGTGACTCTTCAGGAGGAGTACTTATGTGGCAGTTGATTGACTCAGTTATTTTATGAAAAAGGCATGCAACTGGATTAAATATAGATACGAATGAATATAAAAAGCAACCGAGAGCCTCTTTTGGTCTTTTTCTTTCTCTGACTTGTTTTTCTGTGTATGTGCTGATGAAGGTTTCTGGTTGTATTTGAGGCTGTGTGATCTGTTAGCATCCTTGAATCTTTCCCTGCATCACTGCTGAACCTGTACTATTCCATCTCTCCCAGTCTTGCTGATATTGGGCTTTTGTATGACGTCATTAGGGGCAAGGGGACATGACTGAGGCGCCCTTTCCACTAATCACATGGCTGTTGTCATGGCAAACAATGAATAAAAACTAATGGTTGTTTAATGACTCTTTCATTAGTCTCGATGTTCTCACCTGCAAGAATGCTGCTTTTTCTTTCCCTTCCGCCTTTGTGGGCTATAATTAAAAGCTTTGTTTAAAAAGTTTCCTCAAACCAGTGCCCGAACAACTGACTCTGTTGCTTTGTTCTCTGCTCTGATCTTATCAATTCTGTAAACGTATGCAACCAATAACAAAGTCTCCAAAAATGTGTAGTTCATTTGATTTACATTTTCACTATTAGTTTTACCAAGAAAATATAACCAGGGTGTAGGAGCCGTTCTTAATTTTTTTTCCTCTGTCTCTCTGCAGCCCAACCCCTCTAATAAACTGGCTATCATCCACATCCTGGGCTTGCTGTCCAACCTCTTCACTACACTGGACATCACCAAGCAGGAAGATGAATCTGGAGAGAGTGCACCACCTGTCAAATCCATCACACCCCAAACCGGCCCCAACCCAGTGAGTACTGGTGGCCGTAGCCACCTTGAAAGCTGATGGCATTGTGGCAGTGTCATAGCATAAAAATATGTTGCTTTTCTGCAGACGTTTGGTATTGGATGGGTGATTTTTAGCTGTACTGTCCTTATTTTCAGTAGACTTAAAGAATACCTGCAATATTATGTCTAAATAAATTGATAAATAGCGTGTGTGTGTATATATATACACACATCATATACAGGGATGGTGAAGATGCATCAAAATGTGTTTTGATGCATAACACAAAATCCCCCAAAATGTATCCAAATAAACTACAAAATAATGCAACAGAAAAATGTATTAAAATATAATACAGCATCTTGAAATTTTAGAAATACATTTTGTATGGGGAACATGTGATCAGTAGCGGATGATGGTAATGTTGGTGCTCTGGTGATTGATTGATAGCTTTTTCTAGGTATCCTTCAGAAACCACACTGCACTAAATCATGAAATGACAATTAATTATACCGCCTCTTTGGTTTCTCAAGTTACTGTTAACCAACCTCCATGAGTTGGCGAGAGCTTATCATATCATCCAGCTCGATAGCTAGCACAAGGTATGCTGAATAATAAAAGGACATTGCCGTGCATGTGCTTTATTATGTCGATCAACACTTATTAAACATCCAGTAACGACAGTCTTGACTTTTGCAACATGCTGGATATGAAACAAACCAGTCAACACACTGCTACCACTCCAATTTCCTCCCTGACAAGTGCAGGCATTTGGAAGCTGCTTCCCTTTTCATGAACTCTTCACCAACAGAAAGAGCTGCCTTTGATGAGCCTGGGGTGCTGGTGCACGTGACTGCTCCAAGATACCCCAAAATTGCCTGAGCATCAGTTTACATGATGCCACCACGCAAAGTTCAAAGTCTAATACAAATTAAATACAGATTTTTTTATTTTATTTTCTACAAGCATCAAATACAAATGACTAAATAGTTATTAGTGTTTCAAATACATGTAATACTGCACAAACCGGATCATATAAATAATATGGTTTAAAGAGTTGGTGTCGATGCCATATACACTATTCAGAAAAGCAAGTCTCAGCACTTACACTGGGTTGTAAAAATGCACATAACTATTTATAACCTAATTGAAGGTTATTAAAAGAAGAACTTGTCTGTTTTTCACAAGTAATGCATACTTGTGCGTTATGTGCATGTGTTCAGCATTCTGTACAGGGCTATACTGGTAACAGCTGTGTGTGCATTTTGTGTGTGTGTGTTTTAGGTAGTGGTGGTGTTGCAGCAGGTCTTTGCCCTCATTCACACTGTCCTCAGTAAATGGCTGAATGACTCTCAGGTTGTAGAGGTAAGAGTTCAACCTCACTTCAAATCATCCGTTTCCACATTTGTTAGACACAAACTTTCGGTGCCAATTTTAGGTCAGTTTCTTTTATTATTACAGTATTCTTATTCTTTTTTCACTTGTTGATTTTTTATTTTTTTCTCATTCAGAATGTTTTATTGGCTTGACAAAAAGACACTGTTAATCTAATTGAGTCTCTCTCTCTTTTTCTCAGGCTGTGTGCGCTATCTTTGAGAAGTCTGTAAAGACTCTACTCCATGACTTTGCTCCTATGGTGTCTCAGCTGAGTGAAATGCTGGGCCAAATGTACAGCACTATACCACAAGCTTCTGCACTGGACCTAACACGCCAGGTACACACTAAACACACGGTCAATCATACACGAGTCCTCCAGACCCCAAATGTATCCGTTCAGACATCGGTATATTACAATTCCCTGTTTAGCGTCTGAATTAAGCAGGCTGTTGCCATAGTGACGTGCAGTGGCGTCATTCAGTTAGGTGACATTGATCATATCCTACTGTATCTGGTCACGATGTGTTGAGAAAGCACAGTGCTTGAGCTCGCTGAGCGTTCTTATATACCTGTGTGTGTGAGGGCTGTCAAAACAACTTTCGCTTTTCGGCTACTGTTTGAAATATCATAATATTTAAGTTCAAGTTCAAGTAGGTTTTTATTGTCATTTCTCCATATACCTCGTATACATTGAAATGAAATGTCGTTT
>JAOUQW010000038.1:8398781-8414564 GCA_028565825.1 Olivaichthys viedmensis | reverse complement strand
CGATCTTGGATTTACCTTCTGTCAATAAACGCTGTTGCACTTGGATCCTACTGTCTCTGGTCTTCGAGTTCATGACAAATATACTGTATATTACAAATCCCCTAAATGTAGCCTATTCCTCAGCTTTATTTTAAAGCTTAAGATTAATTTTAAACTTTAATTTTTTTTGCCTAAAAATAGATTTCTTATTTTTTTATGCATCGGGATTGTAGGAACATGCATGTCCTCAAGGAGAGTAAAAAGTAAGGAACGGTGGAGCTTTTAAATCATGGGAGAGAGCATATTGATGGAGAAGGTGAACTTCACCATCTAATCACTGTTCTCTGACTAGGAGGATTCTGACCATGCCCACCACAAAGCAGCTCTGCCATACTTACACATACAGTGACTGATGTTCTGATAAGCGAAGATCCTACACGTGGCATTTACAATGGCAATAGGTGCCACTCTGGCAGTCAAGAGCAAGGAGATGGTTAAGGAGTTATGGAGAGGGTGATATGCTTTAAGGTTGTCTCCATAGTCAAAACAGGACACAGTGAATGAGATGCTGAGTGTGTTAGTTACAGTGCATCTATGGCAACGTATGGGATGCAGCTTTCTTGGGAAGCTTTTAGGAATACTGGATTGCAACTGGGGTTACATGATGGCCCCCAAAGTAATAGCAAACCCACATTGAAGCTTGGCTAACAATGCTAACATAGTTTTTATGAATGGAAGCAAGCAAGAACATCAGTTCATGGTAACACATTACTATTTGTACCAAAGTCTTCTTTGTATAAATTGACACAATCATATAGTAGTACATCAAAAAATCGTTTTTTTATTTTTAGTGCCTATGACATTTAAAAAAAGAAAGAAAGTTGGAGCTTGTCTTCTGTTGGGTATGTAAGAATGGGATTTAGATTTAGAAGTTTCATCCCGTGTGATTGGAATTCAAAGACCATGTTTCTAATCCCATATATGAAGAGTTAATTTCTGGTGCTGGAGTGCAACCATCTGGAGTGCAACCACCCACCCACACATTAATAGAGTATTTGGAAACTAAACTATGTATACATTACACATAGTCATAAAATAGTCATGGGTTACAATGGTTTTAAATAAATATACAATATATTGTTAATACAAATTGATTAGAGCACAAGAGAATTAAAAACAAAAATGCCATCTTTATAAAAAGATTTTCTTTGATAAATGATGATATAATTCTAGAAGTGGTAGATCATTTATTGTGGGATTGGTAATAGTGGGTTTACAGCATGAGACATGGTAGTTGTCATTAAGAAACAGAATTGCTTGGTTGGGTTGTGCATCAGAATCGGGTGGAGAAGCCAGAGAGCTCCAGTTTGGGGATGGCCTTCTCGTTTTTGAAAACAGCCCGAGTGATGCGGCTGCTGGGACTCCCCTCCTTACTCAGCCATACCTTCCTGTGGAGAAGAAGAGCACAGATGAAATTTGAGACATTTAAGTTGTTAACTATGTAGTGGTAGCTCAGTGGTTAAGGTTCTCTGCTAATGACTGGGAGGTTTTGTGTTTAAATCTCAGAACTGCCAGATCGACACTGTAGGGCTCTTGAGCAAGGCAATTGAATTAAATTTGAATCCCAAATCCCCTATTCACAGTTATATTAAACATTCTTTAGAGATACCAATAATTTTGTCACAATTTAGGGAAATTCTACTATTTAAAAAAATAAGTTCTTATGAGTATTTTCTCAAATTGTTTAAATGGAAAAATTAAATCATTATGTATTATGTTGGGTTTTTTTTTTTTACAATGATATTTGTTCTTGAAGGGTGCCAATAATTCTGAAGCTGACTGTATTACTGAGACAAGTATGTAGCAAGTTTGTGAGTTCATTCATACGAGTACACCAAAGTGGCAACCCTAACAGCAATTTAGCAGCTTAGGGCAAAATCACATAGAACATGTGGGACTTTAATCCACTTTTATTTTCCTAAATGAAACCAACCTGCAAATGTTTCACAAAAAACTGTGGAATGATATTCATTTTGTTGTGAAGTAAGCACACCAAACACACCAGATTATAAATTATGTAGCGTTCTTATCCGACATCAAATTCATAATATTTCTACAATATTTCTCACAAGATAAATGTAAACACTGGTCTTTCAAATTTTTGCCTCTGCATCTGTGATACACGGAGTTGACAATTTATTGTACAACTTTCCAGTAGCATGTTCTGTTTTTTCCTTCAGAACAGCATTTCTGCTGGACATAGATTCTACAAGATGGTGGACGGATTGTGCAGGAATGTTGTGCAGTCAGTTTCTGCAAATTGGACAACTGTGCAGGCCACTGAACCAACGAAAAGGTAGTCAATTTCGTGACCACAGTTCTCTTAAGGAGACGAGTGAGACACAGACCATGTTTCTATGGGACAGCGCCCTCGCGCAACTGCTCTTGAAGCCACCTTAAACACACCTTTAGACAGCGAGAATAGTCTGTCGTCATCTCAGAATCTCCACCTTCTGAATATAAACAGCCCAATTCTCCTCAAAATATACAGATCTTCGAGGCGAGCAGGTGTTGCAGGGCACCCTTGATCTGTGTCTCCCTCGTCTCCTAAAGAGAACCATGGTCATAAAAGTGACCGTATGTTCTCTATCAGTCGACTCGTTTCGACACAAACCATGTCTCTATGGGACTTTTAAACACGCCCCGTAACACATGAGCCGTAAAAGCTGCTAGGCAACCCTCGGGCAGCATGGATCCTACACGACACTACCTACTTCCATGCCTGCATTGCGATATGCCAGAGAAATGGCATTCACAATCCAGTGCGAGAGCCTCTGCTTAGATAAGGCCCTTGGATTGTCCCGCAAAGCATACAAACAATTGACCACATTGTCTGCTGTCCTGGGTTTTGTCCATATATATACGCAATGCGCGCACTGCAAAACAAAGCATGCAGCCTTCTATGTTCATCCGACGTGAACGGCAGAGGGTGAAAAGAGGACAGTCTAAACGTAGCGCAGGCCTAAGACATAGGGACTTTAGAGATGAAAACGGCGTTAGGATGCAGCCTAACATCTCCCTTCTCTGGACCAAAAACGGTGCACGAAGGGTGAACAGAGAGCGCGTGAAGCTCCCCCGCTCTCTTCGCCAAAGCCAGCCTTGTAAGACACAATCTTAATGTCCGCCTCCACTAAGGGTTCAAATGGAGCATCACAAAGTGCCTTCAGGACGATGGATAGGTCCCAAGGTGGGAGCGAAAATTAGGAGACCTTAAAGAGGCTTAAAATGAAGAAATCTACCAGTCAGCGGATGCTGATGAGCTGCCAGATACACCTTGATTGTGGAATATGCTCTTCCCTGTTCCAGCATATCCTGCAGGAATGTAAGGACATCTACAATGGAGCACTGAAAAGAGACCTATGCAAGCACCATTTGTTGAATATTTTCCACTTATGTTCATATAGTGATTTAGTAGATGGGGCTCTCACACTCTGAATGCTAGCGATAACACTAGGCGGCAAACCTGCTGCTGTCAACTTGTCTTTCTCACAAGGAAGGCCCATAGGTTCCAGCCGGCCAGATTCGGGTGGAATATTTCCCCCCTCGCCTACAGGTCCCTGCGCGCTGGAACGTGCAGAGGCTCTGCAACAAGCAGTTCGAAAATTTCCACCAGCCACGATCTGCTGTACCACAGTGGCACAATCAAGATTACCGTTAGACTTCCCTCCCTCACTCTCTGCAATATATGCGGGATAAGGTGAATGGGGGAAATGCGTAAAGAAGCGCATTCGGGCAGGGGTGAGCTAGTGCTTCCGTCCCCAACGCCGCGTCTCGGTCCAGTATTGAAAAGAACAGGTCGCACTGAGTGTTCTCTCCTGACGCAAAGAGAATGACTGTCGCTCTGCTAAATTGTGCCCAGACCGACTCCAGCACACAAGAGTGTAATCTCCACTCCTGATTGGAGAGCGGCCTCCTGGACAACAAGTCCACGTCTAGATTGGAGTGGCCTCGCACGCGCGTCGCCCTCAGCGACTACAGGTGGGTCTCCGCCCAAAGCAGAATAGCGTATGCCAGGCAGTGGAGACGGAGTGATCGTGTCCCACCCTGGTGGTCACCAAGAAGTGATGAGCACGTATGTGAGGCAGAAATTGCTGCAAGGTGAGAAGCACTGTAAATAGTTCCAGATGATTTATGTGGAACTGGCTATGCCAGTTTGACCAACTGCTGTTCGCAACCCAACAGGGATGTGTGTGTGGTCAGCACCTTGTGGGCCGAAACAACGCCCATGCTGACACCAGCAAGGCAGGGTCTCACCACACGCAAACCGCGCAGAAACAAGCTAAAGAGGCTGCCACTCTCCTGTTCCTGTGCGCCCCGCGTCCAGATGCAGGGAGAAAACCCACTTCTGCATGTCTCTCATAAATAGCCGCCCCAGCGGCACAACCGCTATCATCAAGACCATAAGCCCCAGCAGTCTTAGACACGTGCAACGGAACAGAGAGAGACATATCCGAAAGGCCATCCTCCTTTGTGATGATACATTGGCTCTGAATGAAATTGAATTCAGTGTGAGCCCTAAAAAGTCCACCATGCGAGTGGGGGTGAGGACACTCTTTTTGCGGTTGACCGTAAAACCCAGGGATCCGAGATGACTCACGAACAGGGTTGTGTATTCCCTGGCCCGCTGCTTTGAGCTCGCACATTCCCCTCTCTCTCAGGGGGACGATCGCTGCCTCCGTGATTTTGGTGAATACCCGTGGGGTCATGGCCAACGGCAATAACTGAAATTCGTATGCAACACCTTCGAAGGCAAAGCGCAGAAACTTTCTGTGTATGGAATGAATGGACACATGAAAATAGGCTTCTATTAGATCTATTTTCGAGAACCAATCGCGCTGTCGTACTGACAGTAACAGCTGGCGATGCGTCAGCATTTTGAACTTGTATTTTCTCAGATATGTGTTCAAAGCTCTCAAATCTAGAATAGGGCGTAATCCCCCGGCCTTTTTGGGAACCAGGACGTACCAGCTATAAAACCCAGCTCGAATCTTCGTCTGAGGAACCACTTTGACTACTTGTTTAAACTATCAGCGTGGAAATCTCTTTCCTCAAAATCTGAGTCCTGTGTCTTCCCACATTCGACACTATCACCCCCTGCGGGAGAGTGTCTGGTACAAGCACCCTGGGGGTGTAAGGGCTGGTGTGGGCTGAGACGCTGACGCCTGAGGGCATTTCAGGGCCGAACACTGGCGTGTCTGCCGAGGTGGGGCCCGACAAATAACCAGGGGTCGTGCCGGTGCTGGGAGGGGTCTTATGGCTAGTTTATGAGGCAAAAGACATTTGAATGCCCCACTCTCTTTTTTTTTTTTTGACTCAAAGCGTGCCTGCATGGCCACAACTGTGGAGCCAAAAAGTCCATACAAAGTCCATGGCTGTGCGAATTTCAGACCACAGACCGTGGATGGGCTTGCCCTCCATAATTGCAGGCAACTTCTGCCTGCACAAATAGTTCTGTCACATAGGCCAGGAGCAAGGAGACAGAGTTCTGGGCATGCACAGCCTGCACCTGGGCCCTGTAAATTTTATCCAGCAGCTGCGTTGAGAACCTGGACTGTTTGTGAGGAAGGGAGCATGTAGGCTTTATGCCCGGGTTATTCTCAGGCGCCAGGTAGGCAGTGAGAATCTTTTGGGGAGGGGCTATGGACAGCCGCTGAGGCCATCCCAGTCGCCGCAGGAGGCGTGGTCGAGCTCCCAGACGCCGCAGGAGGCATGGCCCGAGATCCCAGATGCCGCGGAGGGGGGCCCCTGGGGGTCCGACATGGCCCTACCTCCAAACCCCAGTGAGGACGTCATTGCACCGCCCCCGGGTTTCGGGGACGGCGACGTTCCTCCGCCCCCCGAGCAAGGGGAGGACATCATCGCACCGCCCCCGGGGTTCAGGGACGATGACATTCCTCCGCCTCCCGAGCAAGGGGAGGACGTCGTCGCACCGACCCTGGGCTTCGAGGACGGCGACGTGCCTCCGCCCCCCGAGCAAGGGGAGGACGTCATAGCGCCGTCCCCGGGTTTGGGGACGACGACGTTCCTCCGCCCCCCGAGCAAGGGGAGGACATCGTAGCACCGCCCCCGGGCTTCGGGGACGACGATGTTCCTCCGCCCCCCGAGCAAGGGGAGGACGCCGTAGCACCGCCCCCGGGCTTCGGGTACGACGACGTTCCTCCGCCCCCCGAACAAGTGTATAAATACTAAGTGTATAAATACCTGCCTGTGTCCGTCCAGTATTGTCCTTCGTTGTTTGTGTGTGAGCACACCTGTCGCGACGTGAGTTTTGTTTGTTTCCCCCCGATCTTTATGAATAAATATGTTTGAAGTTTTTAGCGGCTACGCGTTTGTGTCCGCACCTGCAGCACCTCGTGACAGCCGGCTCTCTGTAAGAGAACCTTCAGTTTGCTCAGCAACCACGTAACAACAACTCCATGCCATGCACTTATTCCAGAATCTGAATCTTTGTCATCAGAAACGAATCTGCATTAACTGTGATCGTATAGTTGATTTATGATTTGTTTGTGAAAATGGGGTAGAAATGTGTTGCATCAATGTACTACGATGCACGCAGCCAATGTGTGTGTGAGAGAGGCAGAGTGATTGCGCACGTATTTGGAGCTATCGAGATGTGCTGGTTGTCTAGCTAGCTTGTTTCTCTCTCTCTACATTTTTATTCAAGTCATTTGTTGAACACCATACAGAGTTTAGTATTTCTGATTGTTCTTTGAGTGTGTGTGGTGGTGTTGAGACCCAACTACTCTTCTTCAGATGCCTGGTAAAGTTGCACTCCTAGCTGTTGTATCTGCTTGTATAGATTCACTAAACATATCATGTTCAGTACACACACACACAGGAAATAATGCAAGGAGGGGCTCAGAAGTGTAGCCAGCAGTTGTATCATATTGTAGGAAATCCCAGGTCAACACAGGACTTGTATATGCTCAGGCTTTGAGGAAGCATGTGTGTACATGTGATGTGGTTTTACTTAGTTGTATGTTTGAACTTGTGGGGTAGTGTGTTTTGGGTTGTTCAGTCATGTGTGTCTGTGTGCAAGAGTACATGTCAGTGTCTTTATATGCCTTAGCATAATTGTGATGTTAAAGTGTGAGTGTGTGTGCGTGTGCATGTGCGTGCGTGTGTGTGCCTGGAACAGAGTAGTGATGGGAGGGAGAGAGCATCAGGCCAAGGCCTTGGGTTGGAATGCAGATAACACAGAGCAGAGAGGAGCAGAGGAGTCAATGCTAATGGAGACCAGTGGCATGCATGGAAAACACACTCGCAATGCTATTCTACCAAGATTGAAAAGCTATACGCAACCTTATAACAGAATAATAGCAGTACAATGGCACGAAAGACTGTTCAGTCAACCTACAAAAGAATAACCTTATAAATAGAAGGAATTATCATTGATGATCATTTTCATTGGGATGAGAGTGAGGTGTTATTTTAAAAAATAAAATAAAATAAAAATAAAAAAGGCCTGTCTGTCGGACTGCCCTGAAGCACCGGAGATTGTTCCTGCTCCTAAACGTCTGGCCAGTAAAAGCAATGTGATGGCTCTGAAAGGCTTAATATTGTGCCTTTTGAAGGCAATACTGTAGAGATCACTGTCCATAACTGCATGAAGATAAGAGACTCGCAACTAAACGGTTTTAATGCAACAGATGATTTCAGCCCAACAGTGGCTAACAACAATTGAAAGTTAATATTGCCTGCTAGCACAACATAATTCTACTTGGCAAAACTGTAATTTGTTTGCTCTTGGCTACTTTAGAGTTGTGTGATTGAACTGTGCTGCTAAGGGCTTTGGGATGAAGGTCTGGCTGGCTGCTTCTCGTCAGTGGAGGTATGCGAGCACATTCACCCAAATGAAGCCCACATGGAGGAGATGTTAAATATAGCCAGGCCCTGACTGTCTGCGCTTGCCGTTTTCCCTTCCCCAGGCATGTGTGTACGTGTCTGGAAGCGTGGTGCTGGGTGGGACCCCCTGTGTCCTCCTTCCAGCTTCAAACAAGCTTCGAGCTCCAAGCTGGGAGTCACGCAGGGGAAATAAGAGACAACCTGAAGGATCAAATCTGGTGTTTTGGGTTCTGTTCCACAATTAGGAATAGATAGGAAACCGTTTGCGGCCGTTCAGGTTATAGGTTCTTGTGCAGGCCTGGAAAAGTATGGAAATTCAGAAAACATTTTGGAAAAAGTATAGAAATTCTGTTGTCAAAGTAATATAGACCCGAGACATTAAGGTTCTAAATAAATAAAATAAATTAGACATTCCCTTATGCATTAGGGAGGCTAGAAATCTTAAGAACTCAATCTGGAAATGGCCTTGAAAAGGTCTGGAATCTTTTTCGCGAGGAAAGGGCAAGATCCCTGTATGTAGTCTCCCTTGCAGAGCTTTCTGATACGTCGTCAATAAATGTCATGATTATCCTGCTATCCTACTCTATACAGGAAATGCTATAGATGTAGTTGGTCTTCTGTCTGGCTTCTTGGCTAGAGCTTGGAGCTTGGAATTTCAGTCAGTTAATTAAAATGAACTAAACTCAACAGAAATGCACTCAAGTCTCAGTTTTTTGATTTTCAGAAGGCAGTGGCATAAAAATGGACCAGTTTCACCATGAACTTGTAAAGAGTTACAGACCTGTACTCCTGTTTCTCCTTTGAGACATTTTCATGGGAGACTTCATTCGAAACGCATTGTTCATGATTTGAAAACAGCTGGCTCTCTCCGTTTACAATTTAAACAGGACATGTTCTAATGCTCTCCCTAGGCACCGCCAAACTCAGTTTGGACCCGTGCAGGTTCCATTTGGTTTTTGGGCCCTGTGTGGTACAGGGTTGGGGGGCATTGAAAGACTGCAAAGCCATAAGAATGGGAAACCGGACCGGCAGGCCAAATAAGAGCCAGATGGCTGCCTGATCCGTAATGGCCGCTCGAGACAGAGCACGAGTCCCCTGGAGATGGCTTGCGTCGGCCGGCTGTGTTTCTAAAATTACACCCCTCCAAACTGTCATTTCCTCTCCAAAGAGTTTTAATGAGACAAATTAGTGCTGATAGGAAGCATATGAGGCCTGAAAAGGGAGCTAGGAGGAGAGACTGCAGATCATTAGTGAATGTGTACATGTGTGTGTGTTTGGCCTCTGTGCTTTCCTATGTACATTAGTGTGTAAGAGCACGAGTGTATAACAGGTTACGTGTGTGTGTGTGTTCCTGTTCCTGTTCCTGTTCCTGTTTTTATATCTTGGTGAGAACCGAATGTCCCCACAAGGATAGAATGTCATGTGACTTTTTTTGCTTTAGTGAGGACATTTGGCTGGTCCTCACTAGAAAAACGGCTTCTTTTTTTTTTTTTTTTTACAAAAACTGCAGTTTTTATAAAAAAAAAAACTAAAAAAGCCAAAAGATTTGCTTTTGGTTACTAAGGTTAGGCTTAGGTGTAGGTTTAGCATTAATTAGCTACAGTTATCATTGTCAATGGAAGTCCTCGCAAGTATAGTAATACAAACATAGGTGTGCGAGGGTGTGATTGTCTGTTCAGCAATAACAGGCATTTGTGCGCACATGTCACGTGGCATGATTTGTGCCTGTTAAGAGCGACTGTTGTCATGCTGTGATGGCTAAAGGAAACATGCATTGTGTGTGTGTGTGTATACATTGGCAGTGTGTCTGCATCCAGTGGAATTTGAACTCAGCAGGTGAGGGACCACATGTCTGAAAGCCTGTGGCATTGCATAGCTCTTTCAGTCCCACATCACTCTGATTTAGACACTGTCTTCATTACCTCCTTTAGACTACCTTCTCCATTCAGTCTTCAGTCTTTCATTTATTCACTTTCTTTCATTTGTCTATTTCACATTTATTCATTCATTCAGCGCTTTCACCATTTTATACAGTGCATACGGAAAGTTTTCAGACCCTTTCAAGTTTACCACTTTTTGGCCTTTTCTTGTATCCTTCCCCAGATCTGTGCCTTGACACAATCCTGTCTCGCAGGTCTACAGACAATTCTCTCGACCTCATGACTTGGTTTTCACTCTGACATACACCATGACCTGAGACCTTATATAGACAGGTGTGTGCCTTTCCTGGTCATGTCCAATCAATTCAATTAGGCACAGGTAAACTCCAATGAAGTTGTAGAAGCATTTCACGGCCCATTGATAGAAGTAGGATGCACCAGAGCTCAATTATGAGTGTAATAATAAAGGGTCTGAATACTGATGCGACACTTCAGTCTTTTATTTTTAATAAATTTACAAAACCTGTGGAGTATTGTGTGTAGACTGATGAGAAAAAAAGAGTTGAATCCATTTTAAGATGAGTCGGAAACATACCAAAATGTAGAAACTTCTTTATTATTCCGTATGCACTGTATACTGCAACTTGCATAGCGCCACTGTTCTGATTAGAAGGGAAGACTTTAACGTAATCAGTGTTGCGCTGTGAGTTGAGTACAATGTCACTGCCTTTATCATGCTTGATGTTGGTGCACAGATCTTCAGCTGACCTTTTTTCTTGGTGTTTTTGCTCACAGGCCCTTCCAACGCACAATCACCATGCAGAAAGACAGCTCTGGTCATGTTGGCTTTATCTTCAAGTCTGGCCGCATCACTTCTCTGGTGAAGGATGGCTCTGCTGCCCGCAACGGTCTTCTCACTGATCACTACATTTGTGAGATCAATGGCCAAAACGTCATCGGACTCAAGGTGAGTGAGCAAGACTTTGAGAAGTATTTTTTTATAATTTCTTTTTTTTTTTTTTTTTGAGGGACTGGAATTAAATTGCGTTGCATTGTATGTTTGTATTGTTTGATATTAGAGTTGCACATTTATTACTTGCACCTGCTTTGTAGCTACACTCGTTGGTTGTTTTTATTAGGTGCATCTACTATATCCAAAACAGATACGCAGTCGCAGAAGTATAAAGCAGGCGTAAACATGAAGTTTGGGCATGTACGAAAATGAATATTTAGCTTCTAATCGAGAGGAACAACATTAAAAGCGCAGAGGCACATCAGTGCTTATCATAGCAGTTAAGTTGAACGGCTTCTGATGAGAACTGTAGACCGTTTCGTCTATTTGAAAGCAGGTATTGAGCCTTGACACACCCTGAAGTGTTCGCACCACCAAGCTTGGTTGGTTACTACAGAAATGGAAGATCTAGACAGAGCGGTGCTCATGCACCGCACTCGTATGTGTATGTGTATATATCTCACACGCCCTCTTTATTATACTGTCGCCAACAGTTGGCGGATTGTTCTTAACCCAGCAGTGCCTGATGCACAAATACCAACGCCACACACTACCATGTTGGTGTCACTGCTGTGCTGAGACTGGGCCATAACCCAAACATTATCTGATCAGTGGTGGTCCTATGGTGGTCCTATGGTGGTCCCTTTCCATTGATGGACAGAGTAGGGGGTGTCCAACAAACCGTGCATTGCAACAGATGGGCTACAGTCAGTAATAGTATACTTGCAGTGCCCTCCAGAATTATTGACACTTTTTTGTAAAAATGAGCAAAAATTATTGTATTGTGTGTAAATAAAAAAATTACACACAATAATTCAAACAATAGCAAAAGGCAAGTCGTCTCTCCTATAACAAAAATCATTCTGATAGGAATGATTCTTTTTAATAATGGTATTTTCTCTCAAAAATCTGTGGCACAATTATTGACACCCCTAAGGAATATTGGAAATAAATGCAAACAAATTTGCATCCCTAAAAAAAAAAAAAAAATTACTTTTTAAATTAAATTGTTCTTAGTCCCCAGTTGTTGTCTTTGACCATTTCCTGTTTTCCTGGGGTTTGGAATTGTGTTTTGTGGGTCATTGATGCTTTGCGGCTGCTTTGCATTGGTCCAGGGGCTCTTGTAAAGATTGATGACATCATGAATTTTGAAATTTTAAGAGGTTAAAACTTGGCTGGCTGTAGATGGATCTTTCAACAAGACCAAATAAACACAGAAATGATTTAAGGAACATAAAATCAGTGTTTGAACATGTGGTCTAAATTAAAGAGTGCAGTCCACATGCACAAACCCAAGAATGTAAAGAAGCTTAAAATGTTCTGTGTGAAGGAGTGGTCCAAGATCCTCTACAAGAGTCTTCCAACCTTTTTAGACATTATATGAAGAGATTGTGTGCTGTTATTCTCTCAAGGAAAGGCTTTTCCAAATAATAGTAAGGGTGCCGATAATTTTGAAAACAGTGTTTTGTAGAAAAATTAGCACCACTTAGAAAAACTGTTTTGTGGTGTTAATTTTTAAATGAAATTACAACAATCACATATGTTTAAGTTCATAATATCACTCATTGCATGTGGTGTTCTTATGTTCATTGTTGGTCATTTTTATAAAGGGTGCCAATAATTCTGGAGCGCACTGTATATGGTAGGTGAACTGAAATGGCAAGTGAGTGTAGCTACAAGGTAGGTGTACAGAAGAGACTGACAACTCTGTGTATATTGAATACACTTTGAATTGAACTATATTGTGTACTTCACCATGACATCGGTCCAGTCAATGCTAGTTTTAATTGCATATGTTGCTTGTGTCCCCAGGATCCTCAGATTAAAGACATCCTGACCACATCTCCCACTACCATGACCATCACCATCATGCCAAAGATCATCTATGAGCACATGATTAAGAGGTTAGAGCAGTAATAGCAATGGCAATAATAATAATAATTTTTTTTGTACATTTAGTACATTATTAGTCAGAGTATATTGATCACGCAACACCCCATAACCCTGCGCTCACACCGCAGCAATTTTTCACCTTGCACCGTTTACCTTGCGCTCACACCGGCAGCGACGTGACGCGATAAAGCGGCCAGAAGTCATTCCTTTTAAATGTAAAGTGTTGATCTACAGCAACAAGAGGCAGGGCGACCGTTAGCGACGCGAAGTGGGCGGGTAAGGGCGACGGTGGTACGTTTCTTTTTATCCCCCTATAGTGAAACATTATCCTGTTTTTTTTGTTGTTTGTTCCAGATACTCGTCCCTAGTCGCAGCTCCTGAACCACCCGCTGAGACTCGCCGTGCTGCTCAGGGCTTGAAGTGTTAGATTTACCCAAAATAGAATGACGCCAGTTTTGTTTTTTTTGCCACAAAAAGGCAGCAGCGATTGCGAAGAGCAAATGTTTTCGGGTCATTCCGACACTATAGACAGTGATGTGCTGAACGCATGCGATTTCCCTCCAAAATCTTTATTTTATCAGGAATACGTTTGATCAAAATGGGCGACATCTCATTTTTAGCTGAAGACATCTGATTTGTGGTCAAATGGGTGGTTTTGACGCGTTCTGTAGCTAGACATGTTTGTGTGGCCATTAGCACTAACCTGGTGCTACCAGTGAAACCATGGCAACCGGCAGTAAATTAAAGATGGGAACGGCCACTAGCGACCAACATGGAGCGATTTGAGCGAGGCGGTGTGAGCTACGCTGGTCTCTAGTTGGTGTTCCCATCTTTAGTTTACTTTAGTTGGTTGGTTTTACTGCTAGCGCCAGTCTAGTGCGATTATGTCTGCACAAACGACATGGATATCTACAAAACTACCCATTTTAACCACAAATCAGATGACCTCCTGCTAAAAATGAGATGTTTTGCCAATTCTGACCACAAATCAAACGCATCCCACAAAAAGAAAAATTCTGGAGGGAAATGCATGTGTGTAAAAGGCATTCGTGCAGTGCATCACTGTCTACTAGTGTCAGAATGAGCCTAAAACAACATTTTGCTCTTCACGATTTCTGACGCCTATTTGACCAGCTTGTGTGTTGTACCAAAATTGATGTACCCGAATAGAACAGCGAAAACGCAGACGAGTCAAATGCATCAAGCCCGTAGTAGCACGGCAACGACTGGCTCAGGAGCTGCGAGTAGGAACGAACATCTGAAACCAAAAAAAACATGGATATTGTTTCACTGTAGAGAAAAAGCGTACTACCGTCCCTCACTCCCATTGGTAGTCGACACCTCGCTTTGCTTCTCATTTGCATAGAGTTAAACTCTGCTAAACATTTTCGCGGCGCTCGCCCCACCCACTTTGTGGCGCTAATGAGTTCTGGTCGCGTCGTGTCGCGTTGCTGCCGGTGTGAGCGCAGGGTTACACATATAAGCCAAAACGTGATTGCTCTGATGTTACCCACTACCCTTTTATTTTTTTCCGAAATGAAAATCATGGATTCAGATTTTTTTAGGGCATTAAAACTGCACACAAGGGATCTTGTGCAGATATGAGGGAAGCAATTTTTTTAAATTATGAACTTGAAACTAATTAGGCTGGGTTTAGAGCTGTAGTTTTGAAATTTCTTTTTAAACTCTTGATAACCTGCTTGTACTAAAGATTGAGACAAACGCCCATGTTCATCAAAGCAGTCAATTTATTAGACCCTTGGGTTTAAATGTAGTAATGCATTTGTTAGTCATAAAAAAATGTGCTGGCTAGTTGTGTTTAGAGTGTTAAGAAATGTAATGTTAACTGGTCATACTAATGCTAAATGTTAATTCCTCTCGGTCTGTTGCAGGATGTCCAGTGGCTTGCTGAGGTCAGCTATGGATCACTCTGTGCCTGAGGTTTGAGCCTCTCACAAAACTTAGCCCTTTCCTGAATACCTGCAATTTCCATCGGACCCATCTAGCACATGGCTGGTCTGTGTTAGAGATAATCCTCTCTTCAATCGTTTTCATTCATAACATATAAGAAATTGCCTTTTTCTACTTTTAGATATTCTTGTATATCTAGTTTTTTTTTCTTCTATCTTCCTTGTTACTGTTTCCATTGTTTAATTGTTGTCTTTTATATGTAATGATAATAATCCACCACCTATCACTGAGTATTATCGGCTTTGAGTTTTATCTTCTTATATATATATATTTTTTAACATGGCACCTTTTTTAGATTTAGTTAGTGGGCAAAGAAAAACGAGCCATATGTTTGCTCCCGGGCTTCCGCAGACCGATAAGGATTGTGGGCATTTCAGGACTCCGAAACTATGAAAAGTCCCCGACTATGCACAGGTTTCATCAGTCTCCCTTGTTAGAGTTCAGAGTTCCCACATATGTGCCAAGAAGGACTTGCACTGCCACACTGTCAACAGGGCTGATTTGATTAGAATTTTAAAGAATTAATTTTAGTTGAACTATTTTCTTTTTGAACATGTATAATCATCGATGACACTTTCGGCCATTATCTTGTAAATTCTAAGACAGTTAAATGTATTCAAATATAGCCTCAACATAAATGTAATAAAAACAAATAATCATGATGATATGAGATGGGATATGATTCATTACTTTTCAAAACACCCTTCTTTTTTTTCTTCCTGAGAGATTGGAGTTCTGGGACGTAGGTGATCACTTCACTATTCTGCTCCCTATACTGCTTTCTCACCTTATTCCTGCTGCACTGAAGTAAATTTTTAAATGACTGGCTAAAACCACAGAATGCTTATCGAAAGAGCAATAAGACCTTCCATTTAATAGCTTGTATTCAAAAAATGTAAGAGAATTTCTAAATAAGACAAACATTTGAAAGCAAAAAGAGAGAGGAGAATATTCACCATGCTGTTTAATATAGAGGCTTTTGGTTTATACAGAGTAGTGAATGAAAAATGAAATGACTGCTGTGAACAGTGATGCCTGTACACGCTAAGATTACTATTAAAATGGCGGGTTAGGGTTAGTGTTGCATTCTTTATTAGGAGATTATTACACAGCTGGACACAGAGACAACATAAATACATGAAA
>JAOUQW010000038.1:8382459-8398681 GCA_028565825.1 Olivaichthys viedmensis | reverse complement strand
CAGCTGAATACAAATGATCTGAAAGCTAAAGAATCACATTACAATCATTTTATAGATGATCTGAAACTAAATGCACTGATAAACACTGATTATAAACTTTTGAACGCTGGTGTAATACTGGGTAAAGTATCGAAGTCAGTATTGATATAATTAAGAATGTGGCCATGTTTTATAAAAACAATTTCCTCAGTATCTGTCATCATTTATAACATTTAGCTTATTGGATGTTAAAGTGACAAGGTTATCTTATAACTTATAAGGAAGTGTAAATATTACTTTGGTTAAGTTTTATTCCATTGGAGAATAAAAGCAGAAAAACGTATATATAATATAAATATATATGTCAACATTTTTGGTTGTTGTAAATACTGTATTTTTGTATCAATTTTATTTTCTGTAATTGTGTCAAGCATGGGTGTTTCAGTTTATTTACATTTTTAATTCTTCTCAAGAAAGACAAAAGTTAAACATGCTTTCCTGTGATGTAACAATTTATGGTCATGTAACGCAAATATTGTTATTATAACTGTAACAAAAAATACACTTTTTGTCCTGTCTTTGCAAAGGCTTCTCAGCTCTGTTTTTAAATAGTTATAGCTATAAATGACAATCAATCAATAAATAAATAAATAAATAAAATAGACACTTTAATGCTTTAAAAAAAAAAAAAAAACTGCTGTACAGGGCAATTAAAACGGATTCAAACACATCAGAAAACCTGCAATTAGATGCAATGTAATTAAGCACAATATTAAACTGAAATAAAAAATTGAATGGTAACTACGAAAGTAACGCCTTAAAGTAAAACGAATGGAGCAGAAAAGTGGGATTGTTCATGTGGAGTCTTATAGGTGTACAGGTGAAATAGACATTTTTTCCTGTCCCTATGGAAAAAATTTTTATAGTATCGATATAGTTTTTTTATTTAATATTTTAAAAACCATATCGCCGATACCGATATTGCGGTATGAATCAGCCCATCCCTGCGAGAGTCCGGCCCACTGTGGACAACAACATGGCGGAGTGAGGATTTCAGCTCCGTGGACATTTAGCTAAGCGCTTCCGTGCGTCGAAAACAGCGATTTATCGAATACATTTCGGTAATTATGATGAATTAAACATTATTATTGATGTATGATCTGGCGCTTGTGTGGAAAAGGTTAAGTGTTTACAGCATGACAGCGCGATAACAACAGCATCGGCGTTGCCGAAGTTAGCCGGCTAGCTTAGCTTAGCTTAGCTTAGCTAACGTTAGCTCCACGACTAACTGTGAAGATCACAAGCTGTCGTAAAATATCTTAAATTTAGGGTTGTTGTTGTTGTTTGTTTTTTTTTCCATTAAGTGAGTTAGAGCCTTTCTTTTTTTTTTTTAAATTTTTTTTAATTTTATTTTAAGGTTTTAAAACAAACATTCCGTTTTTATAGAAGAACCTGCGAAAACTGTGCGTGGCTGAATCCCAAACGGAGCCCTACTCCCTCCACAAGAGCACTACGTAGGGTATGAAATACCGGCGTTCTAAACCCTACCTAGGGCACTAGACGTCCAATAGGAAGCGATTTGGGATTCTTTGGCACGCGCGCTAGGCTTTTCTTTTAATCCCTTAGGCTAGCTAGCTCGCCGTGTTTTGGGCCACGGAACGATTCGACAATGATCCACGAACTCGTCGTGTGGCACTAACAGTAGAGCTTAATGTCATAGGCGCGTAAACGTGAATGTAGGTTTGCTATATATCGATATAAACCGATATATTTATCTGAAATACCGAGACAACCCAGACATTTAGCCTTAAGTGTAGCAGCTAGCTGGCTAGTGGACCGTCCAGGTAGGTCGCCGGCTAGAGGCTCACAAACACAAACACATGGCACAGAATAGTGTGTAATTTTAAATATTTAATGCAAAGACGTGAAAACTGCGGCTTATTTCTGTTCATTTCTCCTTAGCAAGTGTGTGTGTGTGCGCGTGTGCGCGTGCGTGTGTAAGGGGGGGCATATAAACACACCATGTGACCCACATTAGTGTGTGTATATATATATATGTGTGTGTGTGTGTGTATAAATGTGTGTATATATGTGATGTGTGTGTGTGAGTGAGTGATGTGTGTGTATGTGATGTGTGTGTCTGTTTGTGTGTTTGTATGTGATGTGTGTGTATGTGATGTGTGTGTCTGTTTGTGTATTTGTATGTGATGTGTGTGTATGTGATGTGTGTGTCTGTTTGTGTATTTGTATGTGATGTGTATGTCTGTTTGTGTGTTTGTATGTGATGTGTGTGTCTGTTTGTGTGTGTGTATGTGGTGTATGTGATGTGTATGTGGTGTGTGTGTGTGTATGTGATGTGTGTGTCTGTTTGTGTGTGTGTGTATGTATGTATGTGGTGTGTATGTGATGTGTGTGTGTATGTGTGTGTATGTATGTGTGTGTGTGTGTGTTGTATTTACACTATAAAATAGGTTTTAGGACTAGTGATATGGAGACACGTCTGTTTTTGTGGCAGTTGTATTTAAAAAGCAATAAACTACAAGTTACCAGGAAGCTAAAAAGGTCTGGCAATGTGAATTGTGTCAGTATTGTATTGTTTTTATTAGTTTATGTTGGCTTCAGTACTTTAGGTCCAACTCAACCTCTTAATTTAGTCCAGTTTAATCTATTTATTTCCTTTAGTGCAAGTTTAACGCTTGTTACAGACTGAAGACCTGCTGCTGTCATGTGTATTTGCTATTTAATTGTGGAGTGAGAAAGTGTTCAGGCTGAATCACTCAGTTTCTGAGCTGGGCTTTTGTTTGTGAGGGATTGTTGGAGGACAAAAATATGGTGGTTTTTTTTTTTTTTTACGATTATAAAGTTTAGTTTCGGTTTATAGCCGGCTGATAATTATACCATGTCCATCTTTTATTTACCTGCCAAGCAGGAAAGCTAAGAGTTTTGTTGTGGTTTCATGCGTCTTGAGCATGAGGATTATCCACATAAACATGAAAGTGTAAATGCACCCGAGACGCTTTTGACACGCATTTAAATCCAATCATCGCTCAAAACCACACATTTGTTTTCCTTTAATGGCGTAAATAAATTTTAAGGAACATTTTATAATCCCTGTAAATAATGGAAACGGGTCTAGAGGAATGGTAACGGCTCCGTAAGTGCGTGTAGAAACCTCAGAAAAATTGGTTTATAGATCGTAAACGTTGACTGATATTGGAATGTTATTAACAGCTATATTATTCGATGTTTTCTCTCATTAAAAAATGCACTTACATGCTCTGCAGAGGTAAAATAACGTTGATCAGAACTAATAAGAAGTGACAGCACCGCGTCCAATACCTGACCAATTAAGGAACGTTAATGCGTGAACAAGATTTGGTGTGAAACCGAACCGAAAAGAAAAGAAATTTAAAAAATCAACTCTAAGTTAGGCCATCTTTGTAGCTTTTTATTCAATTTCAGAGAGCGAAATTTTTTTTTTTATCTTTAAACATCTTGTAATTTATTTTAAGACACGACCACCATAATATCAAAACATCAGTGCATGCCTACTAGCTAAACCTTTCTCTGCTCTTTGTCTCTCTCCTGGTGTAGTGTGACAGCTGCGAGAGAATTTCCTCTCCACTTTGGCGTCCTGATTTGAAGATGGAGTCTTCGGGTGACTCGGCGTCCATCAGCGCGCAGAGTTTGTACTCGGCTCTGGGTCTGTGCTCGGAGGACGTCGAGGCTCTGGCTCAAATCCCCGAGAGCGAGATCAGCGTGGAGACGTTGCCGTACCTCATCATGCAGCTCAAAGCCAAACGGGCCGAGAAGTCGGCCGCCTCTACAGACACAGACTACAGGGACAACGCGGAGGCGGAGCCCAGACGGCCCGATCAGGAACTTTCGGAAAAGAGCAAAGACAAACGCGAAAGCCCGCCGTCCTCGAGTGTGTCGCGTCCCGCCCACGAGCATCATGGGAAGGGGGACGGTCACAGAAAGATGGCGCGAGCAAGCGCGAGAGGGAGGAAGGACTCCAGATCGAGGAAGTTGTCCCGAGAGAGACAGAACAGAGACGTAGTGACGTTGGAGGAAAACGACATCGACGACAAACCGACAGTTTTCCCTCACATCTGTACCCTCTGCAAGATCGAAAGCAACGGCTCCAAGGTACAGGGCCAGTTCATGGTCCAGTAATCGTCGGTTTTCAGGATCTTCTTACAGCTTTTTATTTTCAAAAGACGACATTAAACTCCATAAAACAGCATATAACATTGATTATTCTGTTAGAGAAACTGAATATGCTTTAAAGTGGACTTATTAAGAGATATTCATTCTGAGCCTTGGGTAGTTTATCAGCCCTTTTTTAAATTTAAATCAAGGTCAAGTGTCGGTCAAAACGCCTGTTCCTGTGAAAGTGGGCGGATCTTGGCCATCTTTAGGGACGAAAAGTACTTTTGGAATCATAAAGCACTGCGTCGGTGATAACGACTCACTTTAGTGAATCGATTGTTTTAAACTACTCATTTAAGTGAATTGAACTTGATTCGTTTGATTCACCAGTCACAGTTTTATACTAGATTATTATATATAAACTATGGAAGCCCGTTTCCGCCACTTACAAAAATAAATAATGAGAAATCTGATCATAAGTCTGAAAAAATTAAGTCATAATTACAACGTACTTTCTCGTCCTAATGACAGAGTTTCTCATTATTATGACATGGTTTCTTGTAATAATGAGAGGCTTTATCATAAATATGATTTAATTTCTCATAATAACGAGAGTTTCTCGTTATTATAACTTAGTTTAAACATAGTAATTATGAGAATTCTCGTTATTATGAAAAACTAAGTCATAATTGAGATACTAAGTTGTAATGTTGACTTAAATTCTCATAATTATAATATAATTTTTTCATTATTTATTCTTTCCATAATAAACCACTCATTCTTATGGCTAATAAAGGACTTCCATTTTAATAACAGTAGCCTAGCTAAGAGTTAAAAAATTCGGTTTGTTTCCTAAAAACAAACGTTTGATCGCTAAACAGCAATCTCTTCTCACACGAGTCACACACCTGCTCGCTTGCATATTGTTTTTTTCTTTAGTGAAGTAAAGTTGTGGACTTAAATAGTCCCTTTAACAAAACGTCTGGCCCCAACCTTCCCCCCCAGTAAACTGAGATGGTCAGGAACCGGCACTGTTTGCCATAAATTGTGTTTAAGGAGGTTTCCTGAAGAAGTTTTACAGCAGGGTGAGAAAGAAAGAAAGACGCAGAGAAACGCTCACACAGCTTTGCTTTTTTCCTCCCCTTGAAAAGTTTAGTTTGCTTGCAACTTCAGGGAACTGGATATTTCACATATGTCCTAATTCTAACTCGGGGAGTGAGAATATATGTGTATGACTGTACAGCGAGAAATGCACAGTTAGCACTTTGCTATACCGGTTAAAATCAGAGCCAGGAGGATTTCCACATTGTGATAAACTACTGAAGGCCCAGAGCAATCCTCTTAAAATTCTGAAAAATGGACTATTGCTTTTGGATGATTATCATACCACAAATTTATCCGACCATTATTTTAAAAAAAAAGGTTTTTATTATCATATAGTTCTTCTGTTAGCGCTTCAAATCCGTGTTCTTATCAAGTTTGTAGTTTTTTGAAGTTTACGGATATGAACGTAACGTTCGTTCCTAATCCTGTCTCTGCTGTTGGTTTGTCTCGGGTTTGGTGTCATCGTTAAATGTTCTGTATTTATTCACCAGGCATGGCAGAGTCACGTTCAGGGCGTCCGTCACACCAAAGCACGGAGAGAATACATACATCTGTAAGTTCCCACTTAGAGCATGGCGTTTAGAAATGTACCGTATAACCAGACGAGTGGAAAATGAATGGAAATGGTGCACGTAGTCTCACAATGACTCACTTTTAGTGAATCGATTCTTTTAAGTGAATTGAACGTTGATTCGTTTGGAACACGTTGACGCAATGTCTGTCATGTTGTCACAATGGGCTTTTACAGCCGACCAATCAGGAGCTTAGTTTTAAACGTGTACACACACACACACACACACACACACACACAGTGCAGGTGCACACTGTAGGGCCCTCTTCCTCTTCCTCACTCTTTATTTATTACTTTCTCCTCTTTATTTATATCTATTTTTTTGTATTTCTTTCTTTCTCCTCCTTTTGTTTCTTTCTTTTTCCCTTTTCTCTCACAGTTTCATACTGGGTTATTATTCATAAACCGACTCTTATGGCTAATAAAGGACTTCTGTTTTAATAACAAGTAGCCTAGCTAAGAATTTAAAATATATTTTGCCCCCCCAAATATCACGCCATATGACCACATTGTTAGCACAATCAAGCGAAGCACAACAAAGTAAGAAACAAACAAACATGTAATTCAAATAAAGGCAACTTTATCAAAACTTTTGGTTTGTTCACACTTGCAAACAGATTTACCAGACTGACTCACTTAGAAAAGTCATTTAAAGAGAGAATCGAACAACGATCACGCGTCCACGGTGGCTAAAAAGCAAGCATTTGCATGCTAGCTACTATCATACATTTGAAATATTCTGTATTTAAGGAATTGTGTTGAATTGAAAAGGTAATTTTTAATTCAGAATTTGTCACTGAAAATATTTGGGAAAAATTGCAGTTACAATTTTTGTCTGAAAGATTCAAAATCCTGAAATAGTCTCGCCGTTTAAAAAAAAAAATCATTTAAATCATCGTGAGAAAAGGTTGATTTAATTTATCAGTTACATTTCAGTCATCTGGATTATGAGTTTGTGCTACAAAGAAAATAATTCTGTGATGTTTTTTTGTCTTTGTAGTTTTTCGATTAAGTTTCATTCAAAAGCATAAATGATAAATGCAAAATAAGAGGCACTTGTGTAACACTTTGTGTTTCTGCAGATCCAGCTCGTATTCAGAAGACGACCTGTACTCGTCTCGTCGAGGTTCTCGCTCGTCTCTTCCCAGTAAAAGATCCTACAGTTCAGAACGTAGCACAGGTAAAGAATATAGTACCTTTGCCTCTACTTTAGTTTTAGTGAGTCACTTTAGTAGCTCTTTTCCACCGACACCCGTCTTTCCACATGCTCGAGAGCCGAACTGTTATAGAATCAGATGTCGTACTGCTAACCACGATTAGACGCCGTAAAACTAATAACAACGGTGTCGTCTACGTCGTCGTATTTAGACTTTAGAACATATTTGACCAAAGTTGAGTCCTTCAGCGTCTACACACAGCACAGGGACATCGTCATAAACAGACATCACAGTTAGGCCAGGGGTTATACTCGCTTTTAACTACGCATACGCAAGATGGCTGCGTCCCAAAAAATGACCGCGTGCACGTGGTGCAATATCAACATAAACAGTGGGGGGGCAGTATAGCGCGAGGGTTTATTCTAAACTGTTTTTAGTATAAACCCTAATCAATTTCCTTATTACGGCTAGTGTTTGAATAATAATAATAAAAAACCCTCTCGCGTAGCCTGCAAACCTCTCTGAAAAAGTCTGTTTTCTGTTCTAATCTCTTGGATCCTCTAGATTAGTAAATACTTCTTAAACGTAAAGGTCGGAAAGTTTAAAAAAAGAAACTAACACTGCGCTCGTCGGTGCGTGATTAACGTCTCAGAATAGTCGACGGGAAATCGCGTGAAAATATTTTACAGGTCGTCATGGAAACCTGGCGGACAGGGATGTTTCGGCTCGGACCCGCCCTCTAGCGAATGTCGCTTTTAATCCTGCAGATGTACAAAAGGTACGCGGGCGAGTGTGTGTGGACAATAACTCGCGTAGCTGCTCGCGCGTCAGTTTATAACCCCGGCCTTACACACGCAAGATGACGGATTTATTTCGGTGCTTTTATTCTTATTCTTATTATACAAGTTCTTTATTTTGAACGTGTAGCCGCTCAAAGGAAGATTTGTTATTGACGTAGCTTCCATTCGGTTTGCTGCAATTGCGATTCTGATTACCGCAGTCCATTTAAACGGTTTCCTGGATGTGTATCGTGTCCAAAGGAACAGGCTTGCGTACAAGTTGCCTAGTTTTCTTTAGCGTCAGATGATGTACTTTAATAATAACGCATGTCATTTGTTTTTGTGTTTAGGAGACCCGTCCATGTCCTCGCCTTCTGAACGTTTTTTTCATCCTCCTAAGGTACAAAACTATATAATAATTAGAGACATTAGGAATTGATGCATATTGTTCCGCTCTTAAACCCTGGTGCTTCCTGTCGTTTGTGTCCGTGTTGATTTCAGCCCTTCACGAGGGTGGTGGTTGCTAAATATCCGATGGGCAGTGTGGCGGTGGCAGATATGCTGGTGCTGGGAAAACCGTTTGGTACGATCGTGAAGCATCTCATCTTCCCGTTCAAGGTAACGATACGGAAAGATATGATTCTAGATAATATTGAAAAACAATATGAAATACAGGCACTTTTTGCTGTTTTTACGAGGGTATTTAAAAAAAAATAATAAAATAAAAATTTGCATTGATGCCACAGCCATCTGTGGCCATAAAGGAGCATAAAGGAGGCTTTTCACATGGGGACCACCCTCAGAACCCCACCCACCAAAGCCTCCAGCTTAAAAAGATGTCAACTTTCGTGGTTGCGAAGCAAAGTTTCCAGCTTAGCTAACAAACTTAGTTGACACAAAAGTCGAGGTGATCTTTCTCAGATAGTGATGAAGGATGTCCTGCATAACGTAGCTAGCTAAGCATTGTGAGTGTGCTCTTATTTCTGCTATCGAAGCTATGAGTGATGAGTCGACTCACCTCACATTTCTAGTAGATATGTTTTACGTTTTGCTGAAATAATGCATGAAAAAGTATGGTCAAATTATTTCTATGTAGCCTACGGACAAGCACTAGCTCTGCTTAGCGATGGTGTCACCATGGTAACCTGCGAGAGACGTGACCTTTCATACAGGAGGTGGATAGTGATTTATGTGAAGAGGTGGACGAGAGGGACGGCCTTTCTCTCTCCGCTGTCAATCAGAGTGACTCTAGCCAATCACGGGCGTCTGTTAATCTATTTTTTTCCCCTCTCTCTCCTCTTTTCTCTGTGCTATACAAATTAAATGGTACGATTGTAATGTTCATTGTGTTTCAGGGTTTTCTGGAGTTCAACTCTCATGCAGAAGCGAAGGACATGGTCAATCACTACCAGACTAAACCTGCCTTCATTAAGGGCCACCGGATCAGCCTGTGTTTATCCCCAACCGTCGAGATCATTCACGTGAGTACATAACACTGAATATTCTCATATGTTAGGGGCCGGGAATCGGCAAAGATGCACTATATGGCCAAACGTATGTGGACACCTGACCATCACACCTATATGAGCTTGTTGGACATCCCATTCCAAATCCATGGGCATTAATGTGGAGTTGGCCCCCCACTTTGCGGCTATAACAGCCTCCACTCTTGTGGGAATTTGTGCCCATTCAGTCAAAAGAGCATTTGTGAGGTCAGGCACTGATGTTGGATGAGAATGCAATCGACGTTCCAATTCATCCCAAAGGTTTTCAATGGGGTTGAGGTCAGGGCTCTGTGCAGGCCATTGGAGTTCCTCCACACCAAACTCATCAAACCATGAAGGGCACAGTCATGCTGGAACAGGAAAGGGCCTTCCCCAAACTGTTGCCACAAATAATAATAGTTGGAAGCATATAATTGTCTAAAATGTCTTTGTATGCTGTAGCATTAACATTACCCTTCACAGGAACTAAGGGGCCTAGCCCAAACCCTGAAAAACAGCCCCAGACCATTATCCCTCCTCCACCAAACTGTTGGCACTATGCATTCTCCTGCATTCTCCTGGCATCCTCCAAACCCAGATTCATCCATCAGACTGCAGATAGTGAAGAGTGATTCATCACTCCAGAGAACATTTTTCCACTGCTTCAGAGTCCAGTGGCGGTGTGCTTTACACCACTCCAGCCGACGCTTGGCATTGCGTGTTAGGCTTGTGTGGAGGTGCTTGGCCATGGAAACCTATTTCATGAACGTACACTTCTTGTGCTGATGTTGCTTCCAGAGGCAATTTGGAACTCTGTAGTGATTGATGCAACAGAGAATGGGCGATTTTTACGTGCTACGTACGTGCTTCAGCGGCTGCACTCTGTGAGTTTGCGTGGTCTACCGCTTCGTGGCTGAGCTGTTGTTGCTCCTAGACGCTTCCATTTCACAATAATAGCACTTGCAGTTGACCGGGGCAGATCTAGCAGGGCAGAAATTTCATGAACTGACTTGTGGCAAAAGTGGCATCCCATGACAGTGCCACGTTTAAAGTCACTGAGCTCTTCAGTACGACGCATTCTACTGCCAATGTTTGTCTATGGAGATTGCATGTGCTTGATTTTATACACCTTGTTAGCAATGGGTGTGGCTGAAACACCTTGAACTCAATAATTAGGAGAGGTGTCCTCATACTTTTGGCCATATAGTGTACTATTATTGTAGCTTTTTAAACCAGTTGTGCACAGTAAGTGGCACAATTTCACACTTTAAGCTTACTTTTGCCATTGTTGCAAGCATACTACAAGAAGCATGTAAAATATACATGTGTAAATACATGACACATTCCGCTTTGCCGGTTGTGCCGTGTCGCCTTTTCTATAAAACAAGTGTTAGTAATCGCTTTTTAGCAAAACACTTGTTTTTAAAAATGGCAGGTAAGAGGGTTGGTCATTCAGTAAAGCTTGCGTTTGCTCAATCATTCAGTATGACGTTCCACACTGATATTTCCTCTTCCACAGAAAAGTACCTACCCTGGAGCAGAATTTTAAAAGGTTCCTGAAACTATGGCCCAGAAACTAAAATCGGCCCAGGTTCCTGAAAAAGTATGAGGTTCAGATGACTTTGTTTGTGGAAAGATTCATTTCCATAATTCCATAAATCTTTGCATTGAAATCTTCACTGGAAGTAGATAATGTTTGTGGACATTATTTAGTTTCTTCTCATCATCATAAAAAGATTCTCCTGCGGGAGTGTAGACAATACCAAAATATGTGTCTGTCTTTTGATATGCCAATATTTTGTCTTTCAGTGAACCAGTAAATCTTTTTAAGATCCAGCCCACGTTTTCACCAGTTTGAGACGAATTGCAATCGGATGTGGGAGTTTTCGAATGCACAGCGTAAAAAATAATAATACCCAACGAGTATGTGATTCTGGCTTTGAAAACATATTTTACCATCCAAGGTGTAATTCTTCAGCTTATACACAGCACAAAGATAGTCATATCGCGTTTACTTGTTTATTCTCAGTGTGTAGCTGCTATTTAATTTGTTGCAATTGCATGTAAAAAGTCATTTGCTCCTCGGACCATTGATTCACAGTTGTATAATTTTAATTCTGCTTATTTTTTGTGAGCAATAATCTTCAAAATCGCAGTATTGTGGCGGTCATTAAAATAAGTTGGGTTGCTAAATTTGTTGTCATGGCAACAAAATGATGCTGCCTACAAGCCCAACATCACTGGTTCTTAGTTCCAGACCATCGGGCTGATTTTGCCAGTTGAGAACCAAGTGTTTTTGATATGGAAGAGCGTGGAATGGTTCCAGATTAAGCACCGGCTCAAGATCCAGCACCAGCCTTTTTCCTCATAGTCTATAAGTTAGTTATAGACTACTATAAGTCTATTAATAGTCTCCTCTTTCTCCCCATCTTTCCCACCTTCAGAAGGGGAAAATTTTTCAAAAGAGTCCAGGCTTCTTCCTCCTCTGTGGATGCCTTCAGTAAGAGTACATTTGTAGTGCCCACAGATTGTGAATTTCCAGGCGACAGGACAGTAGTGTGGAATTTCAGCTCTCTGTGTCTGTGAGGAAAGATGGAAAAGCAGAATTGATTGGTATCAGTGTTGTGGGGGGTAGAAGGTATGAGGCCAGCAGGCACAGGCTCGCCTTCTCACACAGGCTGCTTTGATCGGGTGGATTTACACTCTGGAAAGCCGCTGCAGTCTCCATATCTTCACAGGGGTTTCTCTAGAAGTTCAGTGTTAAACTAAGCCTATCCCCCACCCTCCTCAAACACAGTGACAAGCACATGTTCATTGAGTTTATATACTCAGAATTGCCCTAATAGAGGGCCACCAGCAGTAGAAGACTACTGTAACTCTAACTCTATTTGTAGTAGAAATGATCAGTGCACATGCTGTATGTCAAATAAAAGTATTTCATTTTAATTCAGCTTTAATTATCAGACATAAACTAGAACATGAAAGGTTTGGGTTTTTTGTACGTTCCAAAGCAGCCGTCATGGGTTAATTTATAGCCCAACGTTTTGTAGTTAATTTCAGCTCCACAAAACATTAGGTGATCCAAAGTCCTGTTTAAAAAGTGGGGGAGCCATACAGGTAGCTGGTAATATATCACTCCAATAACACCTTTCTTGTTATATATTGGTATAATCCATGAGGATTGGCAACCCTATAAAACAATTTTGCATTTTTATTTATTTTTTTAAATGAATGTAGGTTTAGAGTATCTTTGTCTTTAAAAAGATGATGCAGCTAAAATCTACTTGAGTGTAGTAATAAAGTTGCTTAAAAGTCAGCTGCTTACCACTTCAGATAATCTGCTCACTAAAAAAAAAGTTAATTAGTTAATCTCCTGCAGTACCTACCAGTTTCCTAAAACGTACACAACGTATGTGTATAGAAGTGTGTTTGACTGTCGTGTGTTCCAGGTGTGCTCGATCTGCTGTGTACCGCACTCGGGAGATGGCCGCCAGAGCTCTGGTTCCATTTGTTCTGGTCACCGATGTTCCCTTCACCATTAAGACGCTACTGGAGGAGCTGCCTGTGGAGCCAGGCCCAGGAACACAGCAGAATCACATTCACGGAACCCTTTTACAGGTCTGTAGCATTGACCAATGCTGGAATTCCAGTGCTTTGAAACCAGAGCTAGGGGGCGAAAAGGTAAAAGGTAACCTGTTTATACTGGAAAAATGAATTGGGGTAATGGATGGGTTAGACGACTGTGTGTGTTCAGGTGGTGGGAGGAACAGGGTGGGAGCTGCTTTAGGCTTTAGCATAAGATGCTATAGTGTTGGAGGAGGGGGAGATACACTCAGCTGTGGGGTGGTTGAGGGTGGTTTTGTGGGGGTTCTTTCCTGTCACGGCTGCCATGTGTGTTTGGAAAGCCCCTTGCAGATGTGCCGGGGAAGTAAGGAAGAAGGGAGGAGAATAGTGTGGTGAGGAATGGTGTGTGTGTGTGTGTGTGTGTGTGTGTGTGTGTGTGTGTGTGTGTGTGTGTGTGTGTGGAAAGCTGAGGCCAACAGCCTTCTCGTTCTTTTATCTCCTGCATCTCTCCCTCCCGTCTTTTTCCATCCACCCATATTTCTTGGCACCTCCATTCTGCATGGAATGAAGAGCCTGAAAAAAGTGAATGAGTAAGAGGGAAAGAGTTCAGACATTTCCTGTGTTTTTGTCTTTGGTTTAGCTTTTTTGGATATGGCAGCCTGGTGGCTCTTTGCCTTTGAATATGGAAATATTTTGTGTGCAAGCAGATTTGGAACTGATAGCATAAAACAGATAGTGTGTTTATTGTGATTGTTCAGGAGATAGTGCGGTATGCGTGTGTTTTATATGGCTGAGCATGGAGTGTGCAGATCAGCTGGCGATACTGCCATGGTGTTGTCGCAAGACACTATCATGCTGATGTAATGTAATGTAAATACCAGTGATGCATGCTGGAAAAAGGACATAAACGCAAGGCTTCAGTGCAGAGCACAATATGTAGTAGAGCAGAATGTGTGTACGAGGGTCTGTCTTTCTTTATGAAAGGCCATAAGTGCACACGATATTGAATACTCAGTGTGCTACAGCTATATGGTCTAAAACATATGTTTGATTTTGTGGTCTGTATTGCTCATGTACCGACACAAAAACTGTATAGGATTTGCAAGAGATATAAGTAGAGTGGGAGAGTGGATGGTTAACAGGTTGCAGATGTCTTTGTCTTGGTTTGAATTAATTACTTATTCGTTTGTTGATTCTATAAGAATATCTGTATATCTGTAGCATATGCAGTTGTTTGCAAAATGGCAAATCTCCACACACACACACGCACGCACACACTACTTCTAGCCGTCTCTTCGTGCGTCACTGGGGTTTGATTTGTGTGCAGATCGAGAAGCCTGCATCAGTTAACATGGAGTTCAGTGGAGTGCAAAAGCATAATTTTGATTACGAAATCACTTAAGGAAGAGCCAGTGCTTGTCTAAGCCTGCTTGAGATTCTTGTTTACACAACTCTAGGGTTTTGTTTTTTTGAACCGGGCTAAAAAGGGAAGCAGGCCAAGCAGCACTAATGGATCCTGACTGTTTGGCCTCTTCACCAAATACCCACAATGCAGCACTGCCTTCTTTTTGTCATCTTTGGTAACATCCAGCCCCATGACCGATTTTAATCTGCAGTGACACACGGCTTTCCACAAAACGTTAGGATGAATCTGCTCGTTTTGCATTTTGCTCTGTGGACTCATGTAAGCAAATCCTATGTACACTTCATTATTCGTACATATCATTATTCTGGGTGTATGGCCTATATACATGCATGTGTTTTTTTTTAAAATATATATATATTTTTTAAGGCTGCAGGCCAGTCTGCTATGCTCGGTGGTTGCTCAACTCTTGTGGATGTGAAAGTGAACACACACACACACTCCCTATGTTAATGCATAAGTAGCAAAAAAAAAAAGTGTCTGAGGATCAGCTTCAGTTCCCATTTACCCAACACTTAGCCGTTTGCAATGGGAGCCAACATGAACCTTAGCAGCTAAGCTAGTTCTCTTAGTATGCCAAAGGTCAGCCTGTAGGCCTGCAGTGCAGAAGGCTGTCAGTCTGACCGAGTCTATGGGAGGTGTCTTCTGTACACCCTACTGAATTATGGGCTGTGATGCGGTATTTATTTTTGCTCTTTGCCGATGCTTCTTTCCCCATGGCTGGTTTGCAGTTGGTCAAAAGTCGTGTGTTTGGTGGCTATAAATACCCACCACTTCCCCACGAGGGGCCAGAGAGTGCAGGGAGCTCCGCGACTCCGGAACAGCCGTGTTCGGGTCGAACCGTTCCATCACGAGGTGGGCGGGGTGTCTGTGCTTCAGAGGCAAGGCGTGGAGCTCCGTGGTCAGGCCTGTTTTTGCCTGCGCCTCCCCTGCTTGGTGCATAATGAATGGCTTCCACAGTGTGGCTGCAACCCAGAAAAGAGGCCTTTTGCAGAACTCACTAACTGAGTTCCTATGCTTAGAAGGCAACATGGGCTCAACCAGCTAAATGGAAAACCAGTATGGATTAAGAATTAAGATTTGTAATTAATGCATTCATTCAGCTTCTTTTTAAATAGTGTTTGGGCTGTCCACTGAAAACCTGAGACTCGACTTGGTTATACAGGTGCATGTCAAGTCAGGTATTCCTAGAGTAGCTAGGGTTTTAGGATAATAAATGCAATTGCTCAGAAGACCATCAGAGCTGGGGAGGGGGGGGGTTTCTTTCCATAATTAGCGTAAGTGAAAGGAAAACATTTCCTCCCAAGTTCTTTTGATTCTTACCTCTGATTAATTGTATGTTTAATTTGACAATTAGGTGACTTGTATGATTCCCCTTTTATGCAAGAGTTTTAAGTTTGTGTAATTAACAAGTTTTGATTCATATTTTGTCATATGCCTACATGGAACATGGAACATTTGGAACATGCTCCTTTAAACACCTTAATGTGCATTCATATTCTGTTTTTTTACAAGAGCATATTAAAGGGGAATAATAAGTAAACAAAGGCTTTCATATTGTTTTAATAAAATATGCACCATTCTATAGAAACTTAACGAGTCTGATTTGTTCAAAGCAGCAGTGATGGGAACCAGGTGTCTGAAGAGTTTAAAGCCTCACCAAGCCTCACTTTTAGCCTATTGTGCTTTACGCTACATACAGTAGCCTCAACTTTCAGTTGCAACAAACATGCAGGGTGTGAAGGTACATGCAGGCCTTGTAAGGGAACGTAATACCCAAAGAAAGCTGGGTATTTTTACAGATTTACCGCCACTTTAGCATTATCAACATGACATAGTCAAGCCGGAAAGTCTGCACACCCCTTTCAATTCCTCCACGTTTCATTACATTACAGACTTATTCTAGAGTAGATTGAGTTCATTTTTTGCCTTAAACATCTACACACAATAGCCAATAATGACGAAGTGAAAACAGGTTGTTAGAAAATATGCAATGTTATTTTACTGAC
>JAOUQW010000038.1:8358322-8369155 GCA_028565825.1 Olivaichthys viedmensis | reverse complement strand
CTTTGTCTCTTCCATTTTTGTACTTCTGACACTGGCCAGGCTGTGTGCGTGTGTGTGTGTGTGTGTGTGTGTGTGTGTGTGTGTGTGTGTGTGGTGGCATGTTTTTCTTTTTTCTTTTCTTTTTTTTTTTGCCTTTCTTACGGTGTTGAGCATGGTGGTCGAGGCGTCAGTTAGACCAGTTTTCACTATGAGTCAGCCTGAAATGGTTTTGGTGTGTGTGCACGGATATGAGTCTCTGAAAGAAGTTACATTCTTTTGAAACTCACTGCTCACACACACACAGAGCACTCATGCTCTCCTGCTGAGGTGCGCCTTTCATTTCCTAAATAAATTATTGCTGCGTTTTCCTGAGGCTCAGAAGCTGAAATATATTCATAAATCCCACAAAACAGAGTGCGTCTGTCTGTCACTCAGTCTTTCTCTTATTTGGAATGAGTTGAAAGTATAAAAATGGTGCACTTTCGGCAGTTTAGTTTTCTTCTTATTCATTGCAATTTCTTTCACTTTGTCTAATCTCAATGTTCTTTGACTGTTTTATTGTCTGTGATTGAAAGCATGCCAGAGAACATGTTCGCGCAGGTAATGAGCCATTATTTTGAAAGTGGCGAAAAGGTTGTTTTTGGGGATGTTGTGTTTCCTCTTTATGACTGCGCTCTGTGACGTGCCACATCTGATTAGATCAAGTGTATCTGGTTTAGTCAGGTATTTCTTGGTGACGTTAAAAGTACACACCTGCATGAGTAGAGTGTTTGCTCAGTTCTTACTGTACATTGACCTGTAGCTACATAAAACGGCTGTAGACGTAGATTCAGCATGAGCTCCACTGACACTCGGATGTCTTAGTAAATGAAGAAATGGTGCCTGCCCTCTTCTTTATGTGATCCATATGCTGATCCGTTTACAGTCCGAGATTGTGTTGCAGAGGCTGCTGTGTGTGTGTGCACGCATGATGTGTAGGAGGGTTCAGAGGGTTCACAGTCAGTGGTTCAGAGCTCTGCTACAGAAAGGAAGCGTAGTTCTGAGGAATAAGCACTTTACTCTCACATATTTATATCTTTTTGAGAGTCTTAGTACTTTTAACTGAACAGTGGTGGAGTAACCAACATGTCATAATCAGAACCTTAATTATCTATGGAATCAGATTTGTGTCAAAAGTGTTGAATGTTTTTTTCTTTATTATTGAACGAAAGAAATTACTCAAAACTGAAAACAATGACATTGAAAGCAAAACAAGCAAGACTTGGTCTTCAAAATAAAGAGCTGCCTCTGTTTACAGTCTTCTTCACTTTTGCTAATCAGGAATTGCATTCACTTGTTTTGCTTGTTCGCTGCTGGCTTTTCCGTTAATGCTTCTGCTAAAAGTTTTCAGTTATGATTGACACAAACCCCTCGAATGAAGGAATAAGTCCTCGAGTCTCGATAAAACTTAACTACAGGAGGTTTTCGGCTAACCTTTCAGCTATTAGCCGTGTTGTATCCTCAATTCTGCTGGCATTGCATGTACGCCTAACTGTGGTAAAAGATGTGTGTCAACGTGTGATGTTTAAATGTGAAGTGGTGGCACGTTGTACAATATGCTGTTGTAATACAGCTTTGCACTGCATTGTACAACTGTGTGCCCAGTGTTAGTGTTTTCGCATCACTGCACATTTTCAAATAAGTTTGAATTGATTGTCATCTGTGGCGTTTCTGTACACTGTGAAGTCCCAGTCCAATTCCACTGTAACCAATCAGACTGCGGTTCTTGCCCAAAATGCCTCCTTAACAAATCCTTGAAAATTACAGTGCTGTTTCTGGAAGAATTTATGCTTGATTGTGTGGTGCTGGACTTCAGTTGATGTGAAATGTATTTGATGAAATTGCAATAATTTAAATTGTATTTACTTATTTATTAATTATAAAAATTATTTAGACTACTTAATACTTTTAATAAAATAATTTAGCTTCTAAGCATCTTGGTAATGCAACGTATTCTGCTATTTGTATCCCTTCAGATCGTCAGATGAAGAAATTACGTGAGGAGACATTAGCCGTCCTCGTGGACTCAGAGTTTGTGACTTCTCGCGGCCCTGAGAAGGTGCAGATCTCGGGCCCTGGGGCCACGCAGTACCTACAGAGCCTGGCACGCTTGGCAACCAGCGTGGCCATGGAGTCATTCGCTCTGTGGGGCACGCTGAAGGCGGAAGGGCAGTTGAAGGACCTTCTGAATCGTCTGCTGAAGTGCCCGCATTATGAGGTGAGGCAGCTGGCACTGGAGCGGCTCCTGGAGACCCTCGAGATGAACCGGGACCATCAGCTCCTACCTCTCCTCAGTGTGCCCACCTTAACCTCCCTGGCATTACATGAGCCACACCCCACCTGCCTGGCTAAGGTGAGTGGATGCTGTCACTGCCTTATTTAGCTAGTTTAAATACTTTACTAAGCCAGGATTGGCTCGGGTGAATTAGCTAGTGATTGGAAGGGTCCAACTTTCTGCCTTAGATTCTGGTGTCCTTTATTGATCAGCGAGCTTCAGGCACTGAGGATGCTGTGTGCTATATGATGATGTCTGTGCTGGCCTACTGTGAGTGGCACACCATTGTGTTTTTTTGGTGTGCTCTGCACTGTGGCACCAGTTGGCCCTTGTCAGTGCAGATTGAGTCTGTTGAACTAGTATCTAAGGCTGGTGGAATAAAAAGTTCTTGGTGTGAATCAGTTCAGTAAAAGAGAAACCAAAGTGGACAAAGCAACCATAAAAGCACACAACTTCTGCTCATCCACTGTAGCTTTTGTTTTTGCAACAAAATGGCCAAACAGAACGAGCAGACTGTTTAAACAGGTTTAGTGTGTGAATGGTGGGCTAATTTGTTTGGCTACATCCCAAATAGCATGCTACTAAATAGTATGTCAAAATAGTATGCCACTATAGATACTCATATTGCTAGGTAGTGTACTATTTGGACATATTATTTAGAAGGGCTGATTAAAAATCGCATTTGAATTTCAGTTACTTAAAATATTTGGTATTCGAATTCATTAGCGTTAATTTTATACTGCCATCAGATGAGCAAACATTCACGTTTGTATTGCATAACAAAATTGCATGACGAAATCCAAACAGTTTCCACAAGGGGGGCTTTTCAGGTGTTCGGGAGTCATGTTGTCGTCACATTTATTATTTTATTTACTAGTTGTAACATTAGGGCTTCCCGGCGATTTAGCAACAGCCATGCTAGCGAGCTGGAAAAATCATGGTAAGCAGAGCTCTGACGGTCGCCTTGTGACAGATCTATACTGACAGGCCCCTTTTCCTACGTCATGCGACAGTCATTTGCCCCAAAATGTTTGGGAAACGCATTTCTATAGACTTGTGTTAGGCTACTAAAAGTGGAACATGGGATCTTAAACATTCGAATGTGGATCTTCTCCTTAGAAAAGGTAAATATTATGTAAATTTCGAATAGTCGTCAAATAGAGAAATTAGTTTTCGTCATTGCTGGGTCTTCTGGTTTTCCCTTTTTACAAATACATGCTACTGCCACCTCCTGGTTTGTAGGGTTGATTATTTACACGTAGGTGCTGATTGTACGTGCGTGCCGGCTGTAAGCTGTGGTTTTTCAAAAGGTGCAACTTTTCACAAAAGACGTGAGGTGACGGGTAACAATCAGTCTGACTGTTTGTTTAATGGCCCTTAAACATGATTATTTGAATAGGGTAATTTCAGATTGTATGCTTTATTTTCCTCAGACAAAGCTGGCCATATCTTTTTATTTTTGAAAACAGGAGCATCATAGTTGTAAAAGCTCAGCAAAATGCAGACCAATTAGCAAAACAGTTCAAAAGCAAGGATGCAGTAAATGGAGAAAAGGGATTAGAATAAGAAGCTGACAAAAAAAGAGGAAGGAACATTCATATATCTTCAGTAACCACTTTATCCTGGTCAGGGTCGCGGTGGATCCTTAGCCTATCCCATAAACACTGGGACGCCAGTCCATCGCAGGGTATGAGGAAGGAACAGAAACGTAAAATCACTTATTTAATATAGAAAAAGTAAAAAGGAAGGATCTAAACTAAAATAACAGTTGTGTCAGCTGATCAGTGTTTTTAAACACATGTCAGTGACCTCCTCTATTTATGCGTCTTGCCATCTTGTGTCATGGTTGTGATCAAAGTGCTTTGCTTTGAGAATCGAGCTGTTTAAATGATGACTGCACTGCAAACTCCTGATTGGCTGAATAAACGATGGCTTTACAATAACAAACGTAAGCACAAGAACAGCCCACAGAAATATCTCAGCATGCAGACCTTTCATATGTTTAGTCCATAAGTTGAAAGACCAAAGACAGACAGACGCGTACTTTGAGCACAAACACGTACAGTGAAGGTTATGACTGGATGTTTATCCAAAAAGTGTTCTATTTCAGTTCCTCATTCTGTTCTACCTGCTTAAAGCGTGTGTTCACACACATGTCCCTTTACACACATGGTGTGTGTCTACCATCTGTGCCAGTGGGCTGCCGTGTGTATGCTTGTGCGTTTTATTGGCCAGCCGGTAATGTTTAAAGGGCTGCTGTAAAGCTGCTCCTGCCCGCTCCAGGGACTCACTTTGGCCTGGTTTCCATGGCGAGTCCTCTGCTCCACTAAAGCCTTCTAGGAAGAAAAACGAGAAGAGGAACATTTGAGCTGAGTTCCTCACTCATATGGGTTTACCAGTCAGGAGGTTTACTGTAGTTCATGAGTCAGGCATGTTCTAGATCACAGTAATAGTGTACTTTTTGTGTATGTGTGAGAGAGATAATAATCAGGAACAAAAAGCCATTTCCTTATTGTTCGTTTTTTAGTCTTTTGGTCCTAAAGGATTACTTGTTTGTATGATTCCTTTTTAATAAATAAATGGGTTCATCAGAAATTGCATGGTTCAGATTAGGGTCCAGATTACAAAAACAATACCAGGTAAGGGGCCAAAGATGTTTGATCAAGAAACAAAAAAAAACTTAACTTGTCCTTTCAGTAGGCCTATTTTAATTACCTTTTTATAAGTGCAAAGACATAGTATGGTATCATGAAGCATAAGAGCACTGTATCAACAGCCATATGAGTGCAAATATCCCATCAGCCATTTCCATATTCAAATGGCAGCATGCATCCTTATATACATTTCATTATTTTACATATTAGACCACATCTGCATACACATGCTGCATTTGTTACCTACTGAGAAAAAGATCATTTATTCGATTTAACAATAGCATTGAAGTCAGGCTCATAAGTTGTTAACTAGCTATGTCACATCATTGATGGTGATTTCATTATTATCTAAGAACGATTACCCATATTACATGCTAGTTTTCAGCTTCTGTGTAATTAAGTTTGATAGCTGGAAATGTTGGCCAACGCTGATGGCCAAGTTAACTTTTTGATAACTTTTCAGGGCGGGCGTGTACTCGTCTCGGGCACGCGTGCCAAAGTTTCTCGAGGTTGTTTCACCTGCGTCACTTCACCTGCCTGCCTCTCATTGAAAATGAATGTGGGATGAGCGATTGTCGCCTCCTGTGTGAAAATCCCTTGATGCGTACAAAAACCTGTTGGGGTTTTTTTCTTTTTTCTTTTTTTTTTCTTTCTTTACATAGAACCTTTAAGAACAATAATAATAAAAAATTGACCCTGAAGCCAACCTGTTTGACAAATTTTTAATATTTGTTTTTAGTGGAGCTCAAAGAACAGCTGTCGTAAAGGAAATGTAAAAATTCCAGTATGAACAAAACCCTCATGCAAAAGTAATCATCAGCCCCATATGAGTAAGCGTGCCCTTGCGTGCTACCTGGCCTGTATAGTAACAGAAAAACTGAGGAGGACGAGAAAGAAAAACAAATTTCTGCAAAATCCCTTGCTGATCAGAGGGAAGACGGCACGGCCCGGCCTGCACTAGATGTGTTTGACCTGTGGAGGGATGGAGAGATTAGAAAGAGGGGGTAAAACCCTGCCAGACTTGTTTTAGGCCGGGGTTATACTTGCTGCGTGACTACTTGTACGCGTGCGGACGCTGCAGCTACTTGAGCGTCCTTGATCACTTACTCGCTTCCGTACCTTTCGTACATCTGGAGAATTAGAAACTCTGTCCACTAGGAGGCAGGTCAGAACCGAAACATCACCAGCACCAGGATACCTTCTTTGACCACTTCCTGATTTTGCACAACGAGGTAAAGAGTGAAGATGGCGGGAGTTGAGGACGTTATGAGAATGTGTATCTCGAGAAAACAACAGAAACAGTGGCAGCAGCGTCAACATAGATGGTGTATCAGGCCATTAAACCAATCTCGCCGTGTAAACCGAGGGTATGTTTCTCTCGTCTTACAGATCGGCGCCACGCTTCACTATACTGCCCCCGCCTTTGATGCTAGTATTACACCACACGCATGCGTTGCGTTAATTTTTTGAGATGTGCACAATCGACGTGCCGAATAACACAGAATACGTATGGCGGGCATCTTGCATATACGTATGCGTAGTTAACAGCAAGTATAACCTCGGCCTTAGACTCATCTGCATGCACCTTTCTGAGGGAAGAACAAGAGGAACACCTAGAAAGAGAAGGCCAAGTGACATGGATGGCTGCTGTCTCACCTCTCACAGTTGGCTTGACCTTTTTAAAAATAGTGTTGCCAAAGCAGTTACAGAATTGTAATCATATGATTGATAAAACGGTAACAATAAGAGACTTACTTTAACAATAATAAGGCAGACCGACCAACAGACAAACAAACTAGGATAATACAATATATATATATTCTTTCCTAAATTGAGCTGGGGGACATTTAGCACTTTACCTTGTAATACTTGTCTTTTTTTTTTTTTTTTTTTTGTCCATTTTGCCTCTCTTTCTCAGGTTCTGCAAGTTCTCTCAGTCCTCCCCCTGTCCTCCATCGTGCCATGGCAAGACAATACTGTGTCCTTAACCGACGAGGAGGCGCTGGATAGCCTCCTCTCCGTGGCAGAGACCTCTACACACAGGTGAGCACTTAAAGAATGACCAGGTTTACCAGTGTCTCACTTTATCGTTGTGTGTTCACACTGTGTCGTAAAAAGTCATAAACGAAGACACACTAATGTGGCTAACAATCAGCCAGTGGTGACGACTTGGCAAACTTTGCATAATGCTAACTCTGCGCAGCTGCCCTTTATTTATAATAAGCAGCGTTAGCAGTTTTGGCTAGCTACCCCCTTTAAGCATTTACCACACCCAGAAAAGATTTCCACTGACACCAAAAACCCACCGGCCTACTTGGTTCTGTCTTTAAGAACACTCGATCCTGATGAATAGCAGTGGTTAGGGCTGTGGGTATGACCACAGCTGTGGCAGAAGGTCGCTCATAGTGTGCCGGCAGGGAGGAAGGGTGCAATGGTTTCAGATGTGGGCTTCCACCATGAAGGAGACCACACATACCTGTGGTAAGCAGCTCCCCTGTACACGCCAATCATCCATTCACAGCCGAGATAGAGCATGAAGGATATTGATTTTCACTCGTTGCAGGCTCACCACTACCTCTGTGTGCGTTTTTCTACGCGTGGCTCATGTGTACCTGCGGTTACACATGAGCATGTATGTGCACTTGCACATAAATGTCTGTGTGTCGTGTGTTTCAGGGTGAGCATACATATTTAGATGTGCGCATGCATTTGTTGTGTGGGTGTATGAACGTGCTGTGCTTGTTTGTATGTATGTGTGTGTGTGTGTGTGTGTGTGTGTCTAGGCATGTGGGTGTCTGTCTCAGGGTCATGCACCTGGCGACAGGTGTGTGTGTGTTTTTGCAGTAGATGGCTGAAGGGGCCTCGAGTCTGAATTACAGGCATCTTTCCCATTTCAGGCCTGTATGAATACACACCCTGCAGTGTAGAATTACAAAAGCCTTCCCAACTAAAGCCAGAGCGCCCCTCAGCCTGGCCAACCTGCCTGCCTTAAGATCAACGTTGAGAAATCAGTTTGGTGGGATTGTTGTTCTCGGCGACACGACGCCAGTGTTTTGGAGTGTGGCAGTTGCTCTGTGATTAAGCAACGCCATAATACTTGCTGTGTGTGTGCGCGCGCGCTTATGTGCGTGATTGTGTAATGTTGCGGCACACTCGTCCTTTGACTCATGTTACTGTTGGAGGCGTTTTTGTAATTGTACATTTGCTGGGTGTATTTCGGTTCCAACGCTCTGTAGTTGAGCGCATGGTGCGTCCCACCTGTTTCTTGACGCGGACTGTTTTGTGAAAGGCCGCGTTTGTGACAGCACTGAAGTGGTCTTGCTGCTTTCCATAAACTTAACCGCTATGTGTGTGTGTGTGTGTGTCAGCGTGGGGCTTGTTTGTTTATTTACTGTACTTTAATAGATTTTGCATAGCATGTTGTAGCATTGCAGAACCTCTTGTACATGGAAATACATGATGATTGATGTGTTTTGCCCTAACAAGATCTGTGTGCGTGTGTGTTTTAGCTTGGAGCTGCACTGTGCTGCCCTCTTTTTGGCCTCTCGACTGGTGGTGCACCTGGCCAAAAAGACGCCATTGGTAAGGAAGACGAGTGGGAACGAGGAGGGGGGGGGGTCAAACTGGACACCGCTTTTGACTTTTGTTGACTTTTGAGAAAGTCAAACTGGACACCGCTTGACAACTCTGAGTTTAATATAACAGATCATCTGTAGCTACCCCTGTAGGAGGCTTAACATTTATTTTCTATTTAACATTTATTTTCATTTGAGTTTCTGCTCTCCTACACTCATGTACAGCCAACTCCAGAATTATTGGCACCCTTCATGAAAGTAAGCAAAAATTAAAAAAAACACATGCAATGCGTAATATTTCAAGTTTAAACATATGGGGGACACTGTATACTTTTATTTTAACATGTTATTTTTTTCAAAAAAAAAAAAAAGATTTCGTAGTGCCCTTTTCTTTTTCTTTTTTTTACCTCACAATTAATAATTGGTGGAGCCTCCCCTGAGCCTCTTCCTGTAATGTCTAACAAGGTTGGAGCACACTTGTTGATGGATCTTGGACACTCTTCCATGCAAAACATTTCAAGTTCTTTTATGTTCTTAGGTTTGCCCTTGTGGACTGTCCTTTTAAATTCAAACTACTGGTTTTCAATCGGGTTCAAATCCAGAGACTGTAATGGCAATGGCAAAACATTGATTTTGTGTTCATGCAACAGTCATAATCTTGTTTAAAGATCTAGCTATAGCCATGTCTTAGCCTCCTGGCAGAGGCAACCAGGTTTTGGGCTAAAATATCCTGTTAATTAGCAATTACCTTTTAATTACCCTCGACCTCTAGCCATAAAACAGCCCCAAAGCATCAATGATTCAGCACCATATTTTACAGTGGGTATGGGGGCTAATCCATGTATACAGTCCTGATTTTTCACCAAACGTGCCGATGGTGCTTATGGCCAACGAGTTGAATTTTTGTCTCATTTGACCACAGCACATTCCAATTGTAGTTCCAATGACGCTTGGTGAAGTTCAGATGCTGAATTTTGTGGGTTAAAAAAAAGCTCCTGAAGAGTAATTTTGTAAAGATAGAGTTTTCTCAAAAATGTTTGCATGTATTTTATGTATTCTTTAGGGATGCCAATGATTTTGCCACATGTTTTTGAAAGAAAATACTATTATTTACAAAAATAAATTCTTATTAGAATGATTGTTAGAGGAAAAGTACTTTCTCCAGTTGTTTGCATGAAAAATTTGATTCCTTGTGTGTAATATTTATTTTATACAATTATTTTTGCCCATTCTGGAGTTTGGGAGCCGTCTCTGGACAAATTTAACAGCTGGATTTCGTTTTATTGAGAGCTGTTTGCCTTGTTTGTAAGTCATTGACATGTTTGCGAACGGTCATTAGGCGATTAGCTGCTAGGTGTTAGGTGGGGTGGGGAGTGTGGCTGTGAGTAAACCTCATTTACTTTGGCACTTGCAACCCACAATACAAACTCTTTTAAATGCACAGAATTCATTAATTTGGGTGGATTTGTCAAGTCATCCCATCCATACACACAAAGTTCAAGTAGTGTTTTTACAATAATGATAAAAACTGCATTTCGAATGTTCTCATGTCATGGCATTAAAGATATGACACGGGCCTGTGTGTTCTGCGTACAGGAGAAGATGGGTGGGGCTGCAGTGCCTCATGCTGCCCGCTGGGTGGCGCTGGTGACTCAGGGCTGTAGTGAGGAACAGCCAGCTGAGGTCAAACAGACCGCTGCAGAGGTGCTGGTGAAGGTCACACACACCCTGTTGACCTCTGCCACCCTGCCTATGGGTAAGTGCATTTCCATTCTTAGATACACATGGGTGACAAATTAAAGGAAAAACAATATATAGTGTCTTAGTACGGTGTCGGGCCACCACGAGCTGCCAGAACAGCTTCAGTGTGTCTTGGCATAGATTCTACAAGTCTCTGGAACTGTACTGGAGGGATGGAACACCATTTTTCAAAAAGATATTCCCTTAATTGGTGTTTTGATGATGGTGATGGAGAGTGCTGTCTAACACGTCAGTCCAAAATCTTCCATAGGTGTTCAACTGATCAACTGAGATCTGGTGACTGTGAAGGCCATAGCATACTCATCAGACCATTCAGTGATTAAAGTGTGTGTGTGTGTGTGTGTGTGTGTGTGTGTGTGTGTGTCAGGTATCACCCACACCCTGACGCTGTGGCAGAGTCTCTTTACCTTACTCCAGGATGAGGACCAGGATGTGCGAGACAAAGCTGCTGACTTCATCTGTTACGTGCCAGGGCACCTTATCACCACAGGTATGCATATATATATATTGTGTATAATGTATGTGTGTACATGTGTGTGTGTGTGTGTAT
>JAOUQW010000038.1:8345152-8358202 GCA_028565825.1 Olivaichthys viedmensis | reverse complement strand
AACAGTTGCTAAGCAGCCTGTGTTACTAAGCAAAATTAGCAGTGGCTCTTCCCGTACCCACACTACACTACAGGCTATATCTATATATTATATAATATATATATATATATATAATTATAATTACACACAATATAGTGAGGCGTTTTCGGACGGGGATTAGCTTTGCTCCAATGTTTCCAGTTGGACTTCCTGAATTCTTGACCACTAGTTGACAGACAAGATGAATGAGATTACTGAAATCAAGTCTTGCAAGAAGTGGATACAGATTTGGTAGAAGAAGTATTAATAGTGCCAAAGGCCTACAGAACCTAGGTGGGGGTTGATGTTTTTAGGGGGGGTGGGGAGGTGCGAGTTTCTCTTTATAGCCTTCCCTGACAGAGCAAAACAACAGAGGTGTGGGAGATAGGAGGAGGTCCAGTAGGCCCAGGGCTTTGAAATGGAGGTGTCGAACTCAGCGATGCAGAGAGCTGTAACGACTCGGCCTCCCAGATCAGTCACATCAAAAACCACGTCCATGCCGGCACGTCTATCTACGGCCTGATAAGCAACTTCACAGACACAAGGAACACCCGAGGGGGGTGTTGGCCACAGAGAGACAGGGCCAAAGGAAGAGTAATAAGCTTGGCCTGTAAATACTGCCTTAGTTATCAATGCTATTTAAAGCTTAAGTTTTTGTTCAACACCAGCATGGTGTTTTGTAGGGGAGAGTATGAGAGTAGTTAATCCAGAGCTGCAATGCCTCATTATAATCAGAGTTCAGGCCTTTATCACCCTGCTACACCGTGACCACCTATCTTTTTTTTTTTTATTAAATCTTTTATCTTAATTTTAAATCTATTGTTTTAATCATTTAACTTTAATTCTCTTTATATCCTTTTATCTCTGTATTTTTCGCATTTGTAAAGCACTTTGAATGACCCAGTGTATGATTAAACACGTTATACTCCCACAATATCTCAATACAAATTAGGTTGACAATCCAAACCCCCACCCTGAGTTTGCAAGGATTATGAAGGAACAGAGCTGGATTCTTTCGGAAGGGAGATGGATGTGTTTGAGTATTTAGAATGTGAGCAAAGTGAGCAGGGCCATTTTCTTGTGTTGTTAGGATTTTCTTTGACCTCTCACATTGTCATAACGATGATAATCAGAATGATAATAATGATAATTAATGTCTGTTTTGGGTACAGCATGCATCAGCAACGATTTTAAAGATAACGGGGTTGTGAGTTTGAACTTATGAACCCCTGGTCTTATTATAGAGCACCTTCCCTGTTCCACTGGATTAGCTGTTTCTAGTTATAAGCATGAATAATTGTTCATTCAACAATCTGAATATAAAGTTATTCTTTCAGTAATGATAGAATGGGAAAGTCGTTTTTCCCATCAATATGTCTAAGTTCAACATTCTAGCCCAGTATTTCGAAATGGATTTTAAAAAGCTTCAGCATCTGTTGCCAGTATTACCCCAGCCTGTGGTGTTCTTGGCTCCCCTACTTAAATATTGAGAACATTTTAAAGGTTAAAGGCATAATCAAATGACCAAGGCAGCTAATATTTTTAATGCTGTCTGTGTAATGTCTATACCTATCACAGCCTAATTCATTATTAGTAATAAATACCACAAACGTATCTGAACTGATCAGTGGATCATCCGTTGATTAAAACAACAGCCTCCTTTTCTTGCATATGGCAGAACATGGGCATGTGGGCCTATTTGGCAAGCATTTGAGTATAAATGTTAGGCATTTATTGATTAATTTACTCTCGTATAGTGTTCAGGAACTGGTCAAACGAACTTTGAACATAGAGATTCAGTCTTTTTGGCCCATTGGTTCCTTTTGTCTTTGTAGTTTCCCTCCACTTAGGATGTTGCAGTAATGCGTCCATGGAAAAGGCCTTTTAACTTGAGGACACATGGGTGATACTCTTTCTAGACAGGTGAAGCTGTAAACTGTCTGAGAGGTCTTAGTTTTTGCATTCAAGTGTCAGATGATGGTTGATCTCTTCTTATACTAGTGTCCAAGTCAGTGCATCTTCTTCACATACTGTTTCATCATTTATCATTTCAACAAATTGTCTTGGTCATTTATTATTAGAATAATTGAGATTGTAGAAGTTAGCCACTATACAGACAAAGGCATGGTTGGATATTAGCTAACTCAGCTGTTTGATAGTAGATGCAACATTAAATTGTTCTGTGTTCCCATATATAGAATGCATTTACAAACTTCTAATACTAGCTGTTGTCTTTAGCGTGTGTGTGTGTGTCTGTATGTCAGACACACACACATGTTCCCGTATGTCTCTTGAGGAAGTCAAAGCTATAAACTGTGATGTGGTGTTTTCCTCACCTTCATACCACTGTTTCACACCCACACTTCCTTCCCACAGCTTTGCACACCTCCATTTCTATGCTGTTTGAAAGTCGGGGGCAGAGAGTGTGTGCACTTTGGACATGTTCGCCTTGAAAGCTTCATGTCACTGGTTCAACTATCCTAGCATCATAAGAGAACATAAATCGACACAAAACTTTAGCAGTTGTATTACACTTCCTGGTCAGGAACTATATTTTGTAGTATGACGTATGTCATCAGTATATATGATATCTTGATGTAATGTACAACTCTCAGGTACTGGGATTCTACCGATTTAGGACTTGATATAAATAAAAGGGGGAGAGGAAAGGGAGAAGAAAGAGGGGTCATTTTCTCTGCTTCAGTACGTCCTTTCTATGCACGACTAAGCGGCGGTATGGCTCGGGTGGACGTACGTGTTTGTGTGCGTGAGCTCACGCTCTCCTACCTTCACACACACCACCACAGAACACGCTGACACACTCTGTGCCGTGGATGTCTCTGATTTCAATGCCATGCCAGACAAACACTCCCTCCTTTCTCTCCCTCTTTTCCACGCACAGACACCCGACACTTAGCCAGCTGCAGTGCCTCACATCCTGGATTCGCCGCACACCAAAGCCCCTCTCTCTCGTTACTCAAAAAGGGTTTTTAATTAGTTCCAGTCCTCCGACTCCCTGCGATTACGGGAATTAAGCTTTCTGGTGAAATCTCAGATCGGCTGTGCATTTAAGCAGCCCGACGAAGCTCCACCAAAACAACTCAAGGACTCTGGAAGCAGTTTCACTCCATCCAGTTTCCCACACCAAGGCCTGTGTCCAAAATGTAGAAGCTTAAACCTAATTCCACCCAGTCTCAAATTCAAAATGTCCATTATGTAATCATATGACATAATTTAATTTAATAACATGGCTTGTTAGTTAATATTACTCATTGTTTTAAGCTTAATGATTAGTGAAGTGCAGGCTAAAAGCCAGACATTTAGAGGTACATTGTAAGATGCACTGTTACTGTTTGATATGAAGGGTTATGACGGCCATTAGGAAAACGGTTTGTGAGTCACTCTGTGTTTCACTTTTGTGTTCCTCGTTGTTCGGGTTGCCCCTCTCCTTACAAATCAAGTTCAACTTTTAGTCAGGTTGTGCTTTCTTGTTCCAGAAATAGTGGAACCATCACGTGCTTCTTACATGTAAACATAAGCAGTGACTCCCAAATAAACATCCCTGTCAAAGGGCAGGCCCACACCTTAAGGCACACATAAACAAAAAGATAAAAACAGAAATGCAGAACCATGAGAGCGGGGCGTTGTGTAAACCGAGGAGAGGTTGGGAAATCACATTACTGAAGTGTGAAACCACAGAAAAGGGCCGAAATGGAAAGCAGCTTGAGTTTCCCATTATGCCTTTAATGCCTGGGTGCTGGTGTGTTTAGGCCTGGCCTGTTTCCAGCCCTATAGGCCGACACTTCCCATCACCAACCCCCAGGGATGAATAGCATCAGAGGCCAGCCGGGCAAGAGATGGGCTGTCCCAGCACATTGTTGAGAGAAAAGCCCGTGTCACTCTTGCTCAGCTCTTTATATCAGCACTAATAGTGTACAATCAAAAGCTTTCAGCTTTCCCTCGATGTCCCCCACAGCCCCCTGCTCAGATTCTGGAAGGAAAGGTGATATGCAATCTCTGTCCAACAGTACTTTCCCAGCATGCTTGTGGGGGAGGGCGTCATGGCCGTTAAGGTGTCGTTATGCCCTCCTCTAGCAAGAGGAGTTTTTGACTGGCAGGTCCCGGTGACTCGACTGTGGAAGTAATTTGGATGTTGGCTGCAGGGTAGGGAATGGTAAAGAGAAGACAGAAAGCAAAACAAACTCGCTGTGACTCACTCTCACGTTGCCACAGAGAGGGCTTTGAAGCATGAACAACTGGGGTCATTAAAAGTCAAGACTTGACAGGGGTTTGACCATTGCTTTAGATGGGTGTTAATATTGTCTCTCCACACACACCCTTTTAATCACTGCTCTCACTTCCCCTATCATGTGTCTTTTTTTTGTTCTTTCGTTTTCTACAGCCATCGTCCAAGTAGACCTGCTTGTGGCTAACCTCAAAGAATTTTTTATTTTTCCTTCCCCTCTTCCTTCCCTGTTCCACTGTGTGGGGTTATCATTTTGTTTCTCTGAACAAGTTCTATGAGACAACTGAGACAGGATTGCACAGTGTAGAGATGAAAAAGAAAGCAAAGCCTCTATCAGGGACCTCTAGTTTCTATCTTCTGCCCTGACAGGTCACTGATTATGAGCCACTTGCATTGTGGAACTACACTTCCACTTAGACCCTATGAATATTAAACTTTAAATTCTTCTTATGGCCCTGCTACTTGTGGATACGTCAATAAAAAAATCCAAGAGGAGTGGTTTTGAGTGTTTAAGAACCCCCAGCCACTTAACAAGTTTGTTAAATTCTACCTACTAACACCAGAGTGGAAGCGATCAATGGCTTTATGTGGTTCTCGGTGTAACAAAAATGTTTTTTGGATTGGGGCTCTATAAGGACTAGATTCAAAACCTCTGTCCCAGAGCATGCCTTGGAGAATATTTCAGCAATATTTTCAGAGAATATCAGAAAGGTTTAGCATTTGACCTCCATTCCCTGATCCCCTTTAACTGATCCCTCTTTTCATCCCCCTTCCCCCAGGTGTTGCCCCAGGAGCTGTTTCTCCCCCTGTTGCTCTGCAGATGGGGGTGGGGATTCTGTGCCAGCTGTTCCAGGTGTGGGAGCAGGTGGCCACTGGCATAATAACCCTGACAGAATGGCTGCTGGGAGATGACCAGACAGAGCTGGGCAGTGAGGAAGCATTTGACTTGGTAAAGACACCTTGGTAGTGCATCACATCATCATATGCCATTCTTTTTCTGAGGTTGGTGTACAGAATTTGGCTTTGCAGATGAGCATTTAGGATTGAAAACATCTGTCCCAGGTGATGCCTTGGAGAATATTTCAGAAATAAATTTACATCCTTTTTGTGTCATCTTAACACTGATGTCCATTTCTTCACTCAATCTTGAACAGGATGAAGAGTTCCTCTTTGAGAAGGGAGACCTAAACTTGTGGGCAGAGCCACTGCAATGGGCACACCTGTTACACAGACACTTGTGTGCTCTCTTCACAGTACCATGCTCGCCCATTTTGTGCCCAACAGAGCTAAACCGCTTGTCTGCCATAGCGGATGCCAACGCCAACTTGGCCCAACGGGTGATAAGCGGCCTCCCTGCGCTGCCCCAATTCTCTGCAACCATAGAGCACGCAAAGCTTACTCTGCTGAATGAGCGGGCCACACTCACTCAGAACGCGCTGGCAACATTCAAGCGAAAAACGGACTCCAGCTGAGAAACAGAGATCTTGTATTTTTAGACACATTCTAGTAAAAGAAGGGGAAAATGAATGTTCCTTTCAATGGGAATAAAGAAAAGTTAGGGCATTTTAAATTACCTTGGACTGCTCACAGGGACATAAGGAACTTTTAGCCTGTGCCTGCATCTAAAATTTACTGTTTGGGCCAAAAGCAGTTGATGTCAGAGAAATCCATTTACTCTGTGACGGTGTATAAATGTTATGATTATTTTATAATTTCCTCCCTGTCTCTGAAGGAGTTTTATTTCATGAAAACCAGTCCCGCTCAGGACTGTAAACATTGTTTTAGTATATTATTAATTTTATTTCAAATGTGGTGTTTTGCGTGTTAAAAAGTGGAATTATGTGCAGGCATGACACTGACCACAAACTGTTTTTCATCAAAATAAAAGCCTAGCTTTACTATGTTCATTTGCCTGGCGCTGACTTGTGCACATTTGTATGCGAGTGTGGGTCTGAGGCAGAAAGAAGTGAGTGAGTATGCATGTGTCATAAACGAAAATCGTCTTTTTCCTCTCTCCTTTAAGAAAACAAAACACAGTTTGCTCTCTTTGTCACGTTTAAAAGAATAAGAACAGACTCCGTGTTCTCCGTGGCCACGCCACAGAAATCCAAGCTTCCCCAAAGCCAACTCTCTTTTTCTCTCTTGTATATTGGATGCACTTTTACACATTTGTATGGTTTCGGTGTTGGACAATCTGCTGCAGTGTTCTTTTTTTCTGATGTACCCTTTAACACGGTTCCCAGAAAAAGAAATAGTTCAGCAGGCCCCTCCTGTGTGGGATGTTACGCAATTGGCACTAAAAAGCAGACTGGTGGCCGGCATGTGTGTAGACAGCTGGATTGCCTTCAGGGCTGCATTAGTAAATGTTCTCTTACTGTACAGTGATGTAATGTTTGGAAACAGTCCAAAATAACCGACCCCTTTACACCCACACGGGCACACAGGGGTGGGGTGGTGTGGGGAGAGTCGGCTGAATCCCAGATGGCTCCCTACTTCCTATATGAGTGCACTTTATGTCCAGTAGAGAGCTCGTGCTGCCGTCTTGGCCATTAGGTGGCGCCCAAGGCTTCTTTTAAGGGAAACTTTTAGACCCTTAGGGGGCAGTATGGGATCGTTTTATAGGAAAGAGTACCACATTCCTTCACATAATTTCCATTTTCTCCCTGCTGCTGGGGGGGGAAAGACTAGATGTGGATTTTAGCCGAACACTGAATAGGGCCAAGACTGGGATGGCGGCCATTGGCTTTTGTCTTTGTACCTACATATAAACAATGTATTATCACTGTTTCATAGGCAATAAGAATTTTTAATAAGATTTTTTTTTTTTTTTTTTATTCTAGACATTTTCATTAGTACCTCAGATTTTAATATGTTTTTGATTCGAACAACGCAGATTCTTGAATCACAGGAGATTAGACCAACTAGCGCTTTCTCTGCAGGATCTGATCGTTTTTTCAGAGTCAATGATTACACAAACTCTACAGGTTGGTACACAATGCACCAGAGAGAGCAGCAGAGGCGCGCTTCGACCTCCAACCGCGCTCATCATTGCTATTAACGCCCAGCTTTTCTAGCTTTTCAACCCCAAGTTGTGCGACGTTCACTTCGCACATCAACATATTTATCATCATTAAAAAAAAAAAAAAAAAAAAATATATATATTTTTATGAAATGCTCGCTTGATCTACAAATCGCCCTGGTAGTGATGATTATATTTCACAGCAGAAGGTCATTTCTGAGTTAGGAAATTTTGAAGAAAGACCTCAAACGCGTGCCATAAATAAACCGAGTTGTTTGGGAACATTCGCGCTGACCGTGGCTTCGGAGTTTCGGTAATTTACGCTTCCTCCAAAAAGTTCGCCCGTAGACCCGAGATGTGTGGGTGGGGTCTCGGAAAAAAAAACGACCAATCGGATCCAGCGTCCCGGCGACACTCGGAGAGGGGGCGTGACGTCGGGTAAACCTTACTCCAGGCCCCGCCCCCCCCTCTCACGCGCCGCTCCGGCTCGTATATGTTGGGGGAAAGCGAGCGGGTTGTGTTCTGTTCTCGCTCGGCACTTCACGGAGGGAGACAAGCAGCAATAAAACACGAGCAAGTTGCGCGCTTCTTCTTGTGTCAGACCGTGTCTGGAGTTGTGTGGTTTTTTTTACTCTCTCTCTCTCTCCGAACCATCTCACGAAGCAGTCGTGGCAAACTAAACGATCGCTTTGCACTAAGGGATCTTGGTAGGTCCTCAAATGAAAGATCAACTGCGACTCCAAACTTCAGAAACAGAAATGTCTGCGACCATCCTGTCCGCGTTCTACGACATCGACATGCTGTACAAGGTAGCACTTAATTTTACTTTAAAGTTGTTGTGTGTGTGTGTTTTTTTTTCATGCACAAGGACTAGATAATTTTGCGAAAGATGTTGTGTTTGGGCAACAGCCTACGAAAACCGCCTGACCTACACTTGTTCAACTTTTTTCTTTTCTTTTTTTCTTTTGAGACGCAAACGAGGTCACGCGTCAGCCACTGCGATGGCTGGTTTTGCAAGTTGGTTTGAATTCTTGCAAGCTGCAGCTGAAAACCCTGCAGCTCGTGGTTCTCGTAGCCGTTCTTAACGTTTGCACCTTCTCTCTTTCCACAACAGGACAACAGTCTGAACATGAACGCGCTCCATCTCAACAGTATGCTGGACAAGAAGGCGGTGGGGACGCCGGTCACGGCCTCCACTCTCGCCAACAACTGCTCGTATGCGCAGGGATTTTTCCGACGCAACTCGGCGAGCAACGTTGACTGCACGAATAACGGCAACAAGTACTCGGCCACATGCTACAGCAACATGAAGGAGAGCTCCGCCAACACCGCCATCATGAACAAGGAGAACAAATTCCGCGAGCGCGCCTACAGCGAGACGGGCGAGCGCAGCCAGCAGCTGCAGGCGCTGCAGCAGAAGCCCGGCTCGCAGATCAACTCGACCCGCTACAAGACCGAGCTGTGCCGGCCCTTCGAGGAGAACGGCGCCTGCAAGTACGGCGAGAAGTGCCAGTTTGCGCATGGCTACCACGAGCTGCGCAGCCTGTCTCGCCACCCCAAGTACAAGACGGAGCCGTGCCGCACCTTCCACACTATCGGCTTCTGCCCGTATGGCCCGCGCTGCCACTTTATCCATAACGCCGACGAGCGCAGGCCCGCGCCGGCTAACGCCAACACCAGCGTGCCGCCCGAAGTCAAGTTAAGCCGGCAGGCCGCTGTCGCCGCTTTTCGCGACAGACCCAAACTCCACCACAGCCTGAGCTTCTCTGGCTTCTCCACAGCGCACGGGCTGGACTCTCAGCTAATTGACAGCCCCACGTCCCGCACTCCCCCGCCACCCTCTTCCTCCGACACTTCCCGCTCCACCGGGCCCTTTTACGAAGACGTTCTGGCGCCGAGCGTTAATGGCGCCTTCTCCTCGTTCTCCGTTGCGCAGGACCTGAAGGCACTGCTCGCCCCTCTCGCCGTGCACGCGCACGGCGGCTACCAGTCCAACCCCGCGTACTACAGCAACTTCCAGGCCGTCATGGGTCCCCCTTCCCCGCCCTACAGCCTCGGGCCCTTGCAGGCCCTGCAGCGCCTGTCCGAGTCGCCGGTGTTCGACTCGCCACCCAGCCCATACGACTCCATGTCGGACCGGGAGAGCTCCGCGAGCGGTTCCATCAGCTCCTCCGGAAGTCTCAGCGGCTCCGAGTCGCCCAGCTTGGATGCCGGGAGACGTTTGCCAATCTTCAGCAGGCTGTCGATTTCTGATGATTGATGTGATGGCGTGGTTGGGGTTTTTTTTTTTTGTTGTTGTTGTTGTTTGTTTTTTTTTGCATTGTACGGGATTTCCCCCCTGCTCTTTTTCATAACGGACTGGAGGAGTTCCTGAAGTTAACCGTTATTAAAATGGCGTCTCGTCAGCGACGTGTAACTAGAGTTTAACGGACTTTAAAGAGAAACAACCCACGGCAGACGGCTCGTCAGACCCTTGACGTGGCATTAGAGTTGTTTTTGTCCTTTTTTTTCTTTCTCTCTCTCTCTTTTTTTTTTCTTTCTTTCTTTTCTTCTGCTCGAACCGATAGCTATGAAAGTAGATATCGACCGAAGGCATTCCACCGGAGACTTTGAGCTGCGTACAGTCGCAGTGTTTTGGCTTATGAGACCATCGGTTTTCGGAGACATGGTTTTTGTGCACAAGACTTTTGAACGTAAGAGACCGAGAGGTTTAAGATGTTCCCTCCATCCTACCAAGAATATGCCTTGACATAAGTATCAGTTTGCAAAGTAGCCCATGTATGCGCTTCTGAAAGCTTAAACAAACAAAAAACTTCCATTCCAAAAGTTGAAGCAGTTTGGTCACAGCGCCACCCAGTGGTTCGGTTGGGTTAGTGTAGTGTTGTTGCTTAGTTGAAGCACTCTTGTTTGGTCTGTTGGGGAAATCACTGCTGATGGTTGACTATATATATATATATATTTTTTTAGCTGTTTTGAGTGATTACATAGCAGTACATAACTGGCTATGACCTATTTAACTTATTTATTATCTTGTGAAAAGTATAGGCTACATTGGTAATTGTGTCCATACTGTATTTATCAAGTATGTTGAAGCAATAGATCTATATTCTTTTATGTTTAAATTATGATCGCCATTATTAATCTACATAAAGTGGAGTGTATGTTCTTTTTCACAGTAATATATTTTTGTTTGTTTTTGTTTTGGTTTTTTTTTCCTCTTTTTTTCTGTTGTTTTTTTCTTTTTGGTAACTTCGTTATTTTATTGTAAATGAGTAAAAACTTAATTTAAGAGATTGTATGTGATATTTATTTCATTAATTTTGTTTCCTTGTTTACGTACATTAAAAAAAAACATTTGTGTGATTGCCGTTTGTTGGCTTGTGGAAGATTTTTCTTTTTTTCTTTCTTTCTTTCTTTCTTTCTTTCTTTTTGAAAATTCCTAGATGTGTCCCTTTTTAGCTACGTCTATAGAATGTACAAACTGAGTGGTTGTCAAAACACCGTCCAAACTAGTGATAATTTTTTTAAGAAGTCAGACTTGTGTGACAAAGATCCTAAGTGAATAAATTAACCAAAAAGTATTTTCTTTTCTTTTCCTTTTATTGTAATGCACATAGTCAGGCTAGGACTCCTGCCACGTGCTTTGAGAATGTAGCAATCCAGAGCCCCAGTATTACTGCCTTAGTGCCTAAGGGGTCCACCACCATACATGCCTTATAATTAACCAAATATAGTATTTTGATACAAGTCATTGTTTTACACAAACAGAAGCTGAATGTAGGTTTGAATTAACTTTTTGCAAGGTTGTTACCACTTATTAGAAGAGGGGCCTTGGAGCAACCAGCAAAGCTTCCCACCTCTTTTTTTAAATTTTATTTTAATTTAATTTTTTTATATATAAATAAAACTTCCCCATTCTTATAGACTTTAGCTGGACTCTTTTTATGTTCTTTTGATCGGCTTTGATATGGAATTGGAAGAGGTTGAACACGTTTTGTTTGTACATAGTAGGTACAGGGGCTGGGCACTATGTACTTTTTTCTTGACTACTTTATCAGAAGTAAAGCTTTTTGAATGTAACTTAAAAATTGACAAAAAAGATGATTTGTAACATATTTGGGTTTTTTTTTTGAAGGGGGTGGGGGGTTGTTCACTACAAGTTGCGTGTGAGACTGTTAACTTTGTACTGTACTTTTTATTTTATTTGTAGTTCTCCCAATAAAACTCTTTTGGAAAAAAAAGTGCTGGAGTGTTCCCCACGTGGTTGTCATTGAAAGACTGGAGAGCTCATGCAAGTCATGCTTTTTTTCAAAAAGTTTTTGTATTTGCTCACAAAATGCAGATACATGCCCCCATTCCTTCTAAAAAGAAACAAAAGCACCATATTTAACTAATAGTCTCTATTTCCATCAGTTTTAACTTCAGAGTTTAGTGGCTAGAGAGGAGTTAATCGGGTGTTAATGCCGAATCAGACATTTGTTTGTTAGGAGCACATTAGATTACTGAAATAATGAATAGTGAATTCTTAAGTATTTAATTTAGTTCTGTAACTAATTAAAGGTTTTGGTTTTACTCTATTGTCCTAGGTGATATATATATAAAAATTTCACTTGGTAAGACCACAAATCTCCTGGAGTTTATTTAATTTCATACAAATTCCAATTCAAACTGCTATAAGGGCGCTGTATCATAGCTGCCCCTTCGCTCTGACCCCAGCTTACCAACATGCTGGGATATGCGAAGAATCAAATTTCACTGTACATTTATATGTGACAATAAAGAAGCTTTTTTTCTTCTTTCTTTTCTTTCTTCTTTTCTGCTGTCCTTTCAGGATAATAAAGCTGATCTTGTGGCTCTGGACGCTGGAGAGGTTTACTCTGCAGTAAAACAGTTTGGTCTCGCAGCAGTCGCCAAAGAGATCTACAGTGACGGTAGATATATATTATTAAATAATGAGGGATTAAACAATCTGTTTTTTACAATCGCAAGCGTGATTATCTTTTTACTAGATTCTTTATTTGTTGCTTTTCCTTTGCTGTTGCACTTTTAAGCAAATGTGTCATTGAGCTTCCTAACATATAAACATACATTGTTTTTTACATTTGTTTAAATACTGCAACATTTGTATGTACTTCCGCAGGTGGCTGTATCCTGGCAGTGGCAGTAGTGAGGAACAGAAGCTCATTAGACATCCGCTCTCTGAAGGGAACTAAGAGCTGTCATAGTGGAGCTCGCTGGACATCAGGCTGGAGTCTGCCTTTAGGGCACCTGTTTTCCCACAACTACCTGCCCTGGGCCGAAGGACAGGCTCTGAGTCAAGGTGAGTAGTTCTATTCACCCTGAACAACTATGCATAGAGAAGATGAACAATGAGATTCAGATTAACTGGATTAATATACACATTTAAAGGAATATTCCAACCTTTTTTTTAACCTGATCTCTATCCATCGCATCTGTAGAATTTGTGCAATTGCCACGGACAAGAATTTCAACCCATTTCCCTATACTGAGAAAAGGGAAAAACCCGTTGACATTAATAATAGTCTAAGGAAAATTCTTGAACTCCAAAAATAAACGTTTAAAATACGTGACTATACAGATTTACTAAATTGCCATACAGCTTAATTTATATATACCTTCGACTGAAGAGTTCATGAATGAGTGTGTGTGTGTGTTCAGACTGCAGTCACCCATGTGTGTGTGTGTGTGTGTGTGTGTGTGTGTGTGTGTGTGTGTGTGTGTGTGTGTGTGTGTGTGTGTGTGTGTG
>JAOUQW010000038.1:8293458-8323961 GCA_028565825.1 Olivaichthys viedmensis | reverse complement strand
GAGCAGAAAAGCATCTCAGAATGCACGACGCGTCGAACTTTGAGGCGGATGGGCTACAAAGGGAGGCCCTACCCAGTCTTAGTATATTAGCACCAAATAAAGTGGTCAGTGAGTGTATATTTACATGTTTATAAAATCATCTCATTCATTTATTTATTCGTCTTCAATTTGTCCCGGTCAGGGTTGCGCCGAATCTGGAACGCAAGGCGGGAATACACCCTGGATGGGACGCCAGCAGTCCATCACAGCATAATATCAGTTTGTCATCATAGTTTATTTTTTATTTACTTTTATATATTTTTGGATTGTTGTTTCATTTCTGTATTAATCCTGTATAAACTATACTGTGTGCTGGGGAGGACAGTCAATATGTCTTTTTTTTTTTTTGGAAAGGAGGTGAGCATTGTGCATGCTGGACCTCAAAACCTTCTGTATGTTCCTTGTAGTGGGAACGAAAACGACTGTGGGGTGCATGTACGAAACACATATGGAAGAAAAGTGTTGCAGTTGAGCTACCTCACACGATTCATTGCTCTTTGTGTAATTTAAACTATAAATAAATGTGTGTAGGGCATTGTAACTTTGAGAAGCAATAAATTCTGAGCTGGTCCTGGTTTGACATTTCTGTCTATGCGCATAGAATAATTATCTGAGTCTTTGGAACCTGTGGTCAAGCCTGCTCTTTCATTCACTTGAGAACCCCCGCCCTTTAAAGGCAGCTCCTGAGTGGCAACAGTAAAGCGTTCGCCCTATCGTCTGGAGATCGCTAGTTCGAGCCCCGACAATGCCACATCCATCCGTGGCCGGGAGTCTAAGAGAGCGTAATTGGCTCTGCTCTCTGGGTGGGAGGGATGGCAATACACTTTCTCTCCTGTCGATCAAAGAGGCACCAGCCAATCGTGAACGTCTGTGAGCTCCTGCATATGGAAGAGGGCAGTTGGCGCTTTCCTCTGAACATGCGGGACTGCCCTGTGACGTTGCATGAGCAGCAGGTCGAAAAAATGCAACGGTAGGCTTCATATGTCTCGGAGGAAGCACAGGTTAGCCCCACCCTCCCCGGTTGGTGGCTGTCATGCGATAGGAAAGAACTAGCTAATGGGTGGGAATTGGCAACGACTAAAATTGGGAGAAAAATGGGGTAAAATAAATAAATAAAATAAAATAAAAAATCCTCAGCAAGATGAAAAACCTTACACAAAGTGATGTATTCAAGATAATACAAGTCACTTCCTACCAACACAAAAAAAGGAAACACACCCTGGCTAGATAACGAGTGTAGAACACTATTAGACTTATATCATTCAGGAAACAAAGGTTAACCTTCATCCGAGTATCATTCTTCTGTAACAGACGACAAATATTGATCCCGTTGTCGTCCTCCTCCACCTCTCCACTCTGATAGAATCACTGATAAAGGTCACGACCTGACCTGTTTTTAACAGGTTTTTCTAAATGCTTTATGAAATCAAGATAAAATCCAATTAAGCCTCTAAGTGCTGATTCTTGCTAAAGAGAGAGAGAGAGAACGAGGGACCAATGGTAGAGAGCATTTTTTTAATCCTTCCAAATGCACTCTGGGAGATGCACTCTCCCCTACTGCGTATGGTTAAAACTGTGTGTGTGTGTGTGTGCACTTTATGTAAAATAAATGGTTTTGCTGTCAGAAGCAGCACAAACTAAGATCATGCAGATGCTTTTGTAGAAAGTGATGGTCATTCTATTTTTAACTCACAAAATTAGAAGGAATATATGAAGCCATGAGTGCTAAATTTACATGCAAATTCTCAGAGTTTGCAATCGCAAAATGACATTGAGATTTAATATGAGAGAAATGTTAGCCATTATCTGTAAATCTTTAACACTAACCTTTAGCCTCTTATTTTTAACCTGTGACTTATTTTGTGCCACTTATTATACAATCATGAGTTGTGAGAGCCAGCTGCACCTATTGGTCGAAGGTTATTATATGAGAATATATAATACAAAACAATTTACTCTACCCAATCTCATAGGAATAAGAATTCTCGAGTGACTGAGATTTCATTGGACTTGATGTGAATTTTTATTTTTTTTTATTTCCAATTTAGTCATAGCCAATTCCCACCCGCAACATGTGCCAGTTGCTGCATCTTTAAACGCTCAAGTGGGAACACTGTTGAACACAACTGGGAAATATGGGCACCAAGCTAATGACTGAGCCTAACAATTTAGGTAGCTAGCATGTAGCTGTTAAGTCTTTTATACACACAGAGTACATAGTGACAGTGGAAATAAGACAAAACAAAGTTTGCAAAATCAACATTTCCCTCAGATGTGTTCGTAAATTACTAAGACTACTACTACTTACACTTTGCATCGACCACAAACTAAACTTCCATGAGTTCTGTCATGTTGAGAAACATCAACATTGCGGTTCAACTTATGAACTTTTTGACTTCCACAAGAGTAGTCCGTTCATGTGGGATCTTTTCATAAACACAGTGAGCAATAGCCTATATAGATTTTTAGATAATGTGTATATAATACATAATTACACATACAGTATATCTAACATATTGGGGGAGAGCCTATATTCAACATCTACTCTGGATGCTTGGAGAGCACCAAACTTTTATAAATCTGTTATAATCTGTGAGCCAGTACACACTTATTTCGCAAGCATACCACTCCACGACCACACAGAGAAAAAAGAATTCTCGAAAAAGAATCGAGTTTAGGTTCCTGAGTAGCTCAGAAACACTTCCTTAGATGGCTGAGCTACTCGAGGTCCAGAATCAGATCATTTCGGATCATTATTTTCCCCAGGAGATCGAACACGGTGGAGTACATGCATCTCTGCTATCAGCTTAGCTTTCTACATCAATACTGATCTCTGAGGTCAACTAGAGTCACTCAGAATTGTACTGTACAGACGTCCGGACCTAAAATCTTTATTCACACATACCATCTCTCTCTCTCTCTCTCTCTCTGGCTGCTGTATTGCTTTTGAGGGTTTAACGCCACGCCTTTTTCACTGGGACTGACTCGGACAGAGACCACGCCTTTTTCACTGGGACTGACTAGCACCGAGGCCACGCCTTTTTCACTGGGACTGACTAGCACCGAGGCCACGCCTTTTTCACTGGGACTGACTAGCACCGAGGCCACACCCCCTTCAGGGGGACTGACAGGCACAGAGAAGCATAAAGGGGAAGAGAGAACAAAAGAGAAACACTTAGTGCCAAAAGGAAACTCATTTAATAATGTTTCTAAATAATACGAGCTAGTAATAAAAAGCGCTGGGTGTGTGGTATGACTTCACCGAAACTGAGACACCAGGATCCATTTAGTCACCACTTTTGCCCGATACACACTGTTTTAAATTGGTGCAGCCGTATCGTAAATACGAAGACTGCTATCAAATTAGTCAATCTTTACACCCCACAGATATTAGCCATTCAACCAGCAAGGCAACACTTTACAGAAGGCACACATGCACACATATGCACACACACACACACACACACACATATATATATATATATATATATATACACACACAGGTTGTATTGGCCTTCTTTTATTTGTATGTGTGCACTTAGTCTTGCATGCATGACGTGGTCACTCACTAATTCTCTCTCTCTCTCTCTCTCTCTCTCTGTCTCTCTCTCTCTCTCTCTCTCTCAGCTTTAATTAGTCATAAGACCGTTGGCATGGCAGTTCACTAAAGATCATGCGTGGTTAGGCTTCCTTAAGGAAATTTTCAGCATTAAGGGAGATAATGTGTGGCAGAATGGCAGAAGCAAAGGGAAACCACAGAAAAGAATATTCCATTAGCCTTATTAGCACTTATTACATTACATACCAGACTTACGTCAATAACCAGTTAGCAGAGGCTAAAATGCCGGGTGAACCAGATGGTTGCGGGGCTTTATTTGGATTGTGAAGGATTCAAGCATTGATTCTTTGATAGAGAGAAACGCATCTGTGAGTGGAGATTAGTATGTTTACTGTATTTACATTAAAAATAAATCAGTAAACTAAATCAGGCTTGAGCAAAGAGGCAGATGACTAAGGCCGAGGTTATACTTGCCACATGACTACGTGTATGCGTACATCTGGAGAATGAAAAACTCTGTCCACAAGGTGCAGGTTAGAGCCAAAACATACCTCATCAACACCGGGATACCTTCTTCGACCACTTTCTCTGATTTTGCACAACAAGGTAAACAGTGAAGATGACGGGAGTTGAGGAAGCTATGAAAATGTGTATCTTGAGAATACACATTATCAGCAGAAACAGCAGCAGCAGCGCTCATCCAATCTCGTCGATACAATGGAGAGTTTATTTCTCTTGTCCTACTGCCATGCTTCACTATACTGCCCCCGCCGTTTACTCAGGTATTACACCACACGTATGTGTTGTGTAATTTTTTTGGGATGTGCACAATCGACGTGCCAAATGAACGCAGGATACGTACGACAGCACTCTTGTGTACATGTACACATAGTTAACAGCAAGTATAACCCTGGCCTAACTGGATACCTATACCATTTCAGCTTGGTGTTCAGCAGGCTTCGTAAAAGTATTTTTATTTACATGCTATGCATCTTATAAACATTATATAAATATTCACTACTAACTGGTATTCATTAATATTATTTGATTAAATGAAAAACCATCACATTTTAGCTTTGAAAGCTGTCCTAGTGTGGGTTGATGTGGTGAGAACTGGTTGTTTGGGCCAAAACTCAAATCTTTAAATCACCTTCCTATAAGCCTATGTTAACACCTATTGGTGGTTTTAAATTTGGTTCCACATACAGTATACTGTTGGTGTTTGTCCATGAAGAAATTTGCTGACAACTAATTGTTTTGCTCACAGGAATTGGTGAGAGTGAATAGTAATGAAGGACAACAAGTAAAACTACACACACTCACAACCACCCAGAAAAGCCTTGGCTGACCAACAGCTTTGCAGTGCCACAATCATGATCTGGTAGATAAAGAGCTCCAGAGTGGTGCAACACAAAAAGTGTTCACCCTATCGTTGCGAGATTGCGAGTTTGAATCCCGACGATGCCACAGCCAAAAGAGCACAATTGGCCCTGCTCTCTGGGTGGGAAGGATGGCATTAACCTTAACCTAACTCTCTCTCCCCTGTCAATCAGAGTGACACTAGCCAGTCATGGGCATCTGTAAGCTCATTTATACAGAAGAGGGCAGTTAGTGTCTTCCTCCAAGAGTGTTCAGCTGCCGTGTGACGTTGCATGAGCAGCAGTTCGAAAAGATGCGCTGGCAGAGCTACACATGTCTCAGAGGAAGCCTGTGTTTGGCCTAACCTTCCCTGGTTGGTATCTGTCGTGCGATAAGGGAGAACTAGTTAGTGGGTGGAAATTGGCCAAAAAAAAAAAAGAGATCAAGTTACTTCACTTTAATCACCACATAAACTAAATAAAACACAAGGCATCATCATACAGTATTCTGAAAGTGCACTATATCTAAATTCATGGATGTTAAATAAATATAAGATGGTAATATTATACTTAACTTATGGCTTAACTTGGTCGCTTTTAGATGTATTGTAATAACATCAGCCTACCACATGCTGCTTTGATTATCTTTAATAGAGTGTGTGCATATCTGTGTTGTTCTGTTTGTTTTCTGCATGAGTCATGGTCACAAGACATTGCAATATCTCGCACACAGAAAAATCAAAAAAATTGTAACCAATCCACACAGAGAGTTTCTACCAGACTGACCTTTGATCTACAGGATGACCTAGGCAGTGGGCTTGTGTGTCAGTAACGTAATGTGTCTGAGACACAGCAGACTAAGTGCGCCATTAAAGAGCAATGCAGCTCAGGGTATTGAAAATGAGATTGCAGGACTTCATGGATTTGTACCTTTGAAGTCTCTAATCGCTTGGCCTGGGAGTTCAGGGCTTGGAGATATGTGGACACAGTGGTGGGCGACGACAGCTGGACCACTGCTACACACTGACCTCAGTTCACCTGCTACAGGAAAGCATGGATAGTAAGTCCGGAATGGAGTGTGGATAGAATAAGGGCGCTCAGATCTCAAAGAAAAGATTAGAAAGAGAGGAGAAAGGGGATCCCTCAGCTTTGAATTATTATTTTTTTTTTCACTTTCAGGATTTAAAAACAAAAACAAAATCAAAGCAAAAAATTTTTTTTTACCCAAAAACATTTAGAAGAGAGCAGCTGCATTTTACTTTTATTTGACTAGTTTTAACAAGTTGTCATAAGTGGGTATGAAATGAAAATGAAAAATTATATGAAAGTTTTTTTGTTATTTGTTAAACAATATTCACACTTTCATTTTTATATTTAATATATATTTAAAGAAAAACAAACTACCCCAAACATTAAAGTTTGTTAATTGGGTGGAGTAAGCCTTCAACTGTTAATAAAAAGCAATGTTGGGAACTAGGTGTGTGCGTATGCGTGTGTGTGTGTGTTTTTTATTGAAATAACCTTTGCTCTCATTCTCGCCCTGTATGTTCGTATGCATGAGTACTACTGATGTCATGCTGTGGTCTCTGAGCCATGACTATGCATGAGGTTTGAGCTGTTTGGAGATTGAAGTGCTGGTACATTTAACGCCGTCCCTGCTGAGTCATAGCTCTCTCACATCTTGGAGTTGCAGAATAATATGCCTGCTGACCTTTTCTGCTAATTGACATGTGCAAGAATGTACATTTTCATAAACTGTTTTCTTAAACACCCCTGATTAGGGCCAGTGTAAGTGTGCTGAGGTTGCATTTTTACCCTTATTTTTAATGACTAACCACTTTTTCTCTAGTATAATAGATTATGTCACCACATTTGTGTGTTTTAATTGTACTCATACTCGTCATTCATTTATGGCCAGAAATTGCCTAGTCATCTTAGAGCGAAGTTTATGTTTGCACCTGGCCCATATGTGTAACCAGATTTTATCAAGGTTTTATTGGTGTTATTGAGAATATGCTTACAGATTGTGGGTCGATTGCTGGAGTACACAGTCCAATAAGAGCATGCTGAGAGTGGCTAGATGCTTTTATTTGGATTCACCACATGTTAGAAGATGAATATCAGTCATTGCTGTCAATAAGGTGTTTTAGAATAACTTATTTTAGGTATAACTTTATATAGGTTCACCCGCACCTTTATACCCGAGTCAGTTAAAATGGTTAGTTAGCAGTGATTAGGCCTTCAGTGGGGTGAGGAGTGAGGATTGCATATCTGTGGTTGCAATGTGTCCTACTATGATTGTTGAGGATACTAATGTGGGCTCTGGGTGTGTATTTGTATATGGAATAGAACGGGAAAATTTCCTGAGAAATAAGACAATAAAGTGTATCAGATTGTATTGGATGTGTGCGTTTTAAGCAGCAAATCTGTCATGAACACAGAGAAAGACTGAACCCTCTCTTACAGTCGAGTGCAAAAGTTTGCACACCCTTAGGACAAAATGAGAACGACAAAGAACGTAAGTCATCGCAACAAGACATCTAGAGTAGCATAGTATATCTTACGATAATAATAGTGAAAAAATCCAAATGATATCAGCTAAAAACTTTGCATCTTCCTTTTTTAATTCTATTCTATTCTCTAATAACTTGCCACCATTTGCCTTTATAACCTCTTTCTTGTCCTCTGAGTAGCTTTTGGATCCTTTCAGTTGTAATACCCTCTGCTTTTCTTCTTGACATCTCTCTTGCCCGAGAGAGTCACGGCAAAACCCATTTATTTATATCTTTAAAAACCAATGAAGTTGCAGACTTTTGCCCTCGAATGTAGATGCATGTTCTGCACCCACCACTAAACTCTACAGTTTAGTCAGCCCCATTCCCCCTTACTCTCTTGGGAAATTTTATTTGACATTTGTGTTCTCAGAAGTACAGCATATTAAAAGCATCGAAAGTTTCTTGCTGTTCTTTTAAGATTCAGTGAAGACCAGATTCTCAGTTTGTCTGTGTCAAATCGCAACCTGTGATGTAATTAGATGGAAACATGTGAACAATTGAATTTAAGATGAATATCTCTATGACAAATGACAAATCTCTTTCTTACTCTGGTTAATGAAATGAAGCTAGTGGAGTTGGGTCTGTGTTATTAGTATTAGCCTAAATACATTTTCAGAAAAGCAGGTGAAGTATCCTAAGAAAAAGAGGCATCTCCCTGGGATCCAGTAAGAGTGTTTTTATTTTAAAAAAATCAGAGTTCTAAAAATACCAGCAGAACTCAAGGTCGAAATGTCATATTGTTTGTTTGTACACATGGTTCCACTGGGGATCTCCCTTTTTCTATAACTGAGTGCATGTTTGTTTGTGTCTCAGTACGTGTGTGGGTGTGTGCCCCGTCTCCTTTTGTAACACCCCAGTTCACACACGTGTCTGTCTGTGTGGCTGAGAATTTCCCAGAATCTGGCTATGACAGCATGCTGAAGCCTCGAGGTCATGGCGGACAGACACATTGCATGCGAACCAAGCCGAGTCCTGTAGAGCGCACTTCAGGCTTCACTCATTATGAAGGGAATGAGCTTAGCGTTTCAGTCTCATCACAGACCCGACTGAAACCGGACACTTTCAGAATGCTGAATGAGTCATTTTTTACAAGGAACACTGTGAAGGCCTCATAACAATAAAACATGTACTGAGTGTTTAGACAGAAACCCTTATTTGAAACGAAAGGATTTTTATTTAAACTCAGATGCACTTGGGCACATCTGTTGTAAGTGGCATAGTTTTGCATTATGAATGAAAAGAGAACTGACCATGATTCATACGGTTACCAAGTACACAGTGGTATTCCCCTGTGAGCCAGTACACACTAATAGACTAGTTGGACTGTGTGCATAAGGCGCACAGCTCTATTGCTCACACCTGATAAGGGCTATTGTGGTTGTGAAAGGGTATTATTGTGAACTGGAGCACGTATCTTTGTTTTTGCTGCTTTTGAAAAGCACTGGGAGATTGTTCATAATGGCATGGCTGTGCTCAGGGAACACACCCACACCCTCATGTGTGGACACAAGAACATACTCACATACTCACACACACATACACAGTTTTCTAGAATAAGGCGGCAGGTACGCATGAGTACACAAGAACAAATGAGCACAGATAGGCTGGCACACACGCGCGCGCACACACACACACACACACACACACACACACACACACACACACATACAGATTTCTACAATTATTTGAATATTGTGCCTAAACCTGATCAAGGCTGTGATAACCTCATGATTTACTGAAAGCTCACCAAACCTTTAGGCTATCACACCATGACTGCAGAGTATTTTATGACCACAGTCTTGGCTCAGGAAACCACAATTGACCTTCATCATTAAAACACCACCCAAAGCACAGTTTGACTTTGTAACCCTTCTAACTTATTTCACAAAACAAATAATGATTGGCTATGGATTTGCACACTAAAAACAGGAAACAAATTAAAATGCAACAAAGGCTAAAAAAACATTCAAACACAAATGTATCTTGACCCTCCAAAACCAAAACAGTGCTTTTCTAATCTTGACTAGAGACAAGAATAATATGGCAGTTTCCTGTCTTGAACAACAAGCTACAGTATGCTCAAGAATGAAATAATAATAATAATAATAATGACTCTGTTGTGTTTCATTTTGCTGCGGTATACATACTTAACAAATTGTAATGCACTACTTCAATCTAATAAGAAAATCAGGCACATTCTTTGTTTGTTGTGGTTAAGCTTAGAAAGCTTCATAATTTCTTAACTTTGTTTCGCCACCCAAAATGACTGTGCTTACATGCAAATATTTTCATGCTAAATTATGTCAGTCTCAGCAAACCGCACTCCAAATGTACATATTCTTCAAAATATTGGTTGGATGCCCCTCTTTCCTCTTCACCCTTGCAGTTATTTCTAAATCTTTTAAAATTTGTAACCTAAACTTGGTTTCCTCACAGGACCTTTTTTGTGTCACTGTATGCCGCGATTTAAACACACATGCAGAACGTTTGAGAAGAATCCGGTTTTGAAAGATATTGGGTTCAAAATTTTATCAATAAAAGTTTATTTTTATTTTTATGGAGAACAAATACCCCTGTAACCCACGTGAGTGCTCATGACTCACTGAAGCACTGAGAACCACTGGTCTAGAGGATGCCTTTTATAGAAAGATGAACCAGTGTGAGCACATACTTTTATCTTTTATTAAGTAAGACTCTGTCTGTTGAAATAAACAGGGTTGTATAGTGTTTTCTTGCATGGGAGATGGTAAAAGATTGTACTGGAAAAAAAAGGAGATAGTTCTAGATTATGGGCAGCGTGACAAAAAGAGATGTTTCACAGAACTTTCACCATGGTCAGACATGGCCAGGAAATGACATCCATGCTTCTTGCTGTTTCCTTATGGCGTCTTTCCAGACCACAGCAGGAAGATGTGGGAAATGGGCAGCTGGATGATTGACAAGCACAAAAGTGCATACCACAACAGAGGCCTAGCTTTTAATGGGTCTGGGTGCCTGTGTGTACGTGTGTTTGTGTGCGTGAGAGAGAGATGGAGAGAATGTGAGCGAGGGTTTGAATGAACTAGTGAGTGAGAGTGCATGTTACGCTTGTCTTTGATTATGCATGGTTGTAGAAGTGAAGATTAGTGTTAAATTGTGTGTGTGTGTGTATGTACCTATAAATCTATATGAGTTTTCAACGACTCAGTGTGTGTCTACTGTGGTTGCATTAGTGACCATTAGTGTTATGCGTGTGTGTTGTTCACCATGTATATGAGTGTCTGTACACTTGGGAAAAGATAGGTGTGTGTATTATGGCTTATTGTCCTTAAGATCGTGTGTGTTTCTTTTGTGTGCGTTTGCATTACTCATTGTGTTTGTATAAGCATTCATGTTGTTACATGTGTTTAATTGTGTGTTTGCATTACTCTGTGTGTGTGTGTGTGTGTGTGTGTGTGAGAGAGAGAATGTAAAGGAGGTTATTGTCGTCAGCGGCATCATGCTCTGATTGTTGGATGACTATGAGGTGATGACAGATGTTAGATCATAAGCCTATAGGGAGCTTACATGTTGGAACGGGCCGCTGGGTGTGTGTGTAAGAGTGTGTTTGTTACAACGCTGCAGGCAGGTCACAGATTCTGGTGAATTGCAGTGGTTGAGTCTGGCTGGAATATAAATGCATCTCCAAAAAGTAACTCATTCACAGAAGAGCTGTCCCATCAATGGAAAATTCCATTCAGGACTTTTAGCCAAGCCAGTGCAGGATTGGGACTTTTATTACAGAGAGCAGCTTGCAGGGTAAACTTAAATACATAAGTGTAGAATGGTGCCTTGTTTGAACCCATAAATCGAGCTCATTTTTATAATCCACACTTTTGTGTACGTGTTCATCTCCTCTCTGCATCAGTCTTTATAGTGTACAGTATATCCTTTTTCAGTGACAAGGTGTCAGTGCTGCTTCCTAAGACAGTGCCTAATCTGGAACTATTCCACACTTTTCCACTGCAAAAGAGACGGTTCTTGGCCGGCAACGTTGGTTTGGTCCCAGCACCAAATTGTTGCTAGTCTGGAACCAAAAACCGGTGACATTGGGCTTGGGGGTGGCATCATTTTGTCACGGTGACAAGAACTTCAGCAGCTCAAGTTATTTTCAAGACCGCTGTTTAAATAACATGTTAAAAGTGCTGGGGGTTATGAAGATCATTGTTGAAAAAAAAAAGAAGTGAAATTAAATATTGCATCTGTGAATTAGCGGTGCGAGGAGGTAACAGCTATTTTACTAGGCAACTGCCAAAACTTTGTGAGCAGCTACACATTCAAAACAAACAGGTAAAAGCAATAAAACATGTATTTGCAGGGGTGGACAAATCATAAATGTATTAGTTAACCTGCCGGGAAAGTGAAAGCTACACTGTGCTTGCCCAGTGGTATGTTTTGGTTGGAAACTAATTAATTATACTAAAAAGTGACAGCCAACATAATTTAACCCCAAAGTATGACGAGCTAGTTAGCTAGTTGAGTGCAATAACACAGACTAACGCAAATGAGTGAGTACTTGAATTCCCGGGGAGGGGACATTCTGCGTAGCCATAGTCCTTATTCTATCCTAACAATGTCTGATGTAGCATATCTTTTTTGCGCACTCGACAAAACAGCAGCAAGTCATTTTGGCTAACATTTTGGCTACAAGCTGTTCTCTCCTCACATTGCACATAAAATATGTTATTTGAGCACGGGTGGTGATAAGGGTTGGCAGGAATGGAAACCTTTTTAGGGACAAAAAGTTTTATTTTTTTCTAGTCAGTATTTGTGCTCCATACACAAACGTCATTCGAACAGTCTAATCAAGTGGCTTAACGTATTGCTATTTCACATAACTCATGCCTTGTGAGTGTGCGAAGACCTGAAAGCTTAATTTAAATAACAGTTAATGCTTCATACATACTTTTTTCTTTTTCGTGTTCTTGTAAACGTTTGGTTTGATGTAGTTTAATTCTGTATTTTGTTGTATTTGTACAAAATGATCTGCAATAACCTATAATTATGTTCAACTTGGATGCCCAGCTAAAGTTTTGTAATGCCCATCCAGTCAGTGCATTCTAGAACCGACCCTGTATTTGAGTCTATGAATAAAAAACTGATATCCCAGACACGTAATTTGCTTGTCCCGGGCGTCCGGGCTAGTGATTTGTCATCTTGCGCATAATCGTCTATGACAGTATCTTGTACTGTGTATAGATGCTGAAGGATTTGACTTTGGATGGTAAAATACAGTATCGTCTCAAAGCGAGAGGAACAACTTTTAAACCCACCATGGATATTGTTAGTTTTACACCGTGCATTAGGAATCTCCCACATCTGATTAGGCACCAGTTCGGCTCTCAAACCAGTGCAAATGCGGGCTGGATGTTAAAAAGGTTCAGTGGTTCCCTGTACCAACACCTGCTCTGAAACCAGCATCGTTTTGGTGGAAAAGGGCTGTATGTGTCAGTGATTGATAAACACCCTGTATGTCCTGCGGCGTCTCTTCGGAGTGTGGTACGGGGACAGACCTAAGCAGAATTCAGCAGACTCTCCTCTGCCCTTGTAGATTTGGCCTCTCTCGATAAGCAATCGGTCCTAAATATAGTGAGCTATTAAGACCAAAGGCTATTTTCTTCTACCAATCCACTGTGCAGAATGGGGGTTGTGTTTGAGAGCGTCCTACACAGATTTAACATAGATCAAGGCTGTGTGAGACATTGAAACTGAGGCTTTGTGAGTATATGTCTGGGTGGGCAGTACCTTATAAACTACAACAGTGTGTGTTTATTCCTTTATGGTGTCTCAGCTGACTGATGCTGGATTTTAGCTGTCAACACCCCTCCCTGCAAAATCACACACAAACACACACACACACACACACACAAAGCACACAACTAGAATAGAGCTGTGTTTTAAAGATTGATGGTGCCAACTGAAAGATTTACTGTTCTTTCTCTAAGGCTATCTGGGTCACACCTCTGTGCTTTAGGAAAGCTACAGATAGCTCGCGTGATAACCTTTCACCAATACCATGGAGTGAGAGCATATCAGTACCTGATTGTGTGTGTCTCGGTAAGGTCTCATGACTGAGTGTACAGTGTGCACACCCTTCTGAGGTTTAGACAAATTCATTCATCAACACATTCTGGGAAAAATCAACACAGACATTTCAGAATGCAACGTAGCGTGAAGTAAGACTTTAGGAAAAAGGCGAGAGGAAAGAGAGAGCATAAGACAAAAGGTCCTTTTCCACTGCATAAAGTACCAGAACTTTTGGCACCAGAAAACTGGAACTGTCTTTTTTCTATTGGCCAGTACCAAAGGCTCCTGTTCAGTGTTTTTTGGTACGTGCTCAAAATTCGGCACCAACAGGACCTAATGGCATACAGAGGTGGGGCCAGCAGCACTGTCTGTTGCTGATTGGTGGCACATACTGCGCCACTGAATAATAAAATAATGATAAAAATAACTAAAACACAATTAAATAAAAAAAGAATAGCTAGGTTCGTATATACTAATTGTGCCGTCAAAAGCAACATGTTATTTTATGTCTCAACCTGCATGTTCGCATCACGAATGAACATTTTTCTGATATATGCGGTGCCAACTTGGGGAGCCTTTTTGTCAGTAATTTCATGCAGCCAATGTAAGCTGGTTAACCAAATGGCCAATCAAACATATTAATCCAAGCGCTTTGTTACTATGTTGGCGTCATTGCACACTATAATGATGATGCAGTGATGTCGTCACTGTGACTATTTCAGTTATTTCTCAAGTTGGTGGAAAATTAACTTGAACACCAAGTTCTGTTGGTTCCTGTTTGGGCCAGTTATTTTTTTTAAATGGAAAATGGAAAAATATCCATATTTGTAGAGATGACAAAGAGCCAAACGATTGAGAGAGTGATAACAAGAAAAAGCAGAAACCATCAGAGTTGGGTGGTAATTGAGTCCTCATGTCATGAATTTAAACGTCCACACTCTCCATCTCGTCACAGCCTCCACACTTGAGTCCCAACCAGAACAGCTTGGCTGAACTTTATCATAGCAGTCAACTTGACCACCATGTCACTCGCCAAGACCACAGTGAGGCTTTCATTACTGGGTAGGCCCTACCTGACTGTCTCGGAGGGGATGAAATAAGCATTTTGGCTTGCCGGGACAGTGCGGCAGGAAGAGATGCATTCTGGGAACAGCAGTCACCGACAGGGGGTGCCTGGACAAGAGATGAAGGGAGTGGTCCCTTGGCATGGTTTACGGCTTGCTTGTCATTGCTGGCAGGGCAACCGGCATTTTCCCTCGGGTTTGGTGTTCATACTGAACATAATCCTGGTGGAGGCTGTCATTTCTACAACCTCCCACTTTTCTAACTTCTTATGCTGTTACTTCCCCTCCTTGCGTGCCACTGAGTATTTCTATTTAGCTTTGAGGGCAGCCATAACAAAATCCTTTTTTTAGCCATCAACGTTTTGATTAGTATGTGTTGGTGATAGTGTGGGTAAGTCTGTGTGCTCACTTGTTTGATACCTCTTGGTATGTCCTTGGGCATTTGAACAGAGTTTAGTCTGGCCTTATATTCTATTTTCTCTCCTGAGAGGTCTCAGAAGAGTATTCCTCCATGTTTCTTTCTCATGGATGAACTTGTTTCCCACTCAACCGATTAAGGAGGGGCCCAGCTTTTTAACCTAACCTAGCTTAACCTGCAAACCAACTGAAATGTATGGTTTTATGCCCCTGGGATTAAGGAATCATACCAAAGTCTATTGAAATTAACTGGGTACGGCTCAGTGTAACAGATTCTGAACCTATGCCTTTGTTTGAACATAATAACCTATAAGCCTTGTTTTGACAGTAAGACAGATGGCTGTGTGATTATGTGTCTGTGTGTCTTATGTGTCTGTGTGTTAGTGACCATTAAATTTTGTGTTTGCGCATACAGTACACCTATGTACATTGACATTCTCAGAAATGTAGCTGTATAACACATGACTGGTATAGTGTGATGTATAGAAGAATATATTATTATATGTGGATGAAAGTAAGTGTATTTATTTTCCTTGAGCTGCTTCTGTTTCAGTGTCTTCCTCATTCAAAATGTACTCTTTACCCCTCTCTTTCTCCTCTCTCCTTCACCTCTTGATCTCTTTTTTTTCCCTCACTACTTCTTCTCCGTTCCTCTCTGAGTCGGGCTGGAAAAACACACACAGCAGTCTGCTGGTGTCTGAAACATGAGCGGAATGAGAATAATGAACTCCTGTCAATCAAACTGAGCAGCCAGTGTTGTTTCCTCCAGAAACCGAGGCGGTCCTTGCCTCAATCTCAGCCATACACTCACAAAAAAAACATTTACAGCCAAGTTTAACACTGCAATTCTTAACCTATAGTTAAGTCTGGAACTGCTAAAGAGGGATTTTATAATGCCAGTCCCTGAAAAAAGGGATCACATGACAAAATTAGAGACTGCTAAAAATGTCAGGCTAGACATGGGAGAATGGAACATATACCCTTCCTATGCGTTGATTTTGAGGAATTATGAGTTTGCTTTTTTTTTTCCTTTTCGCAAACAGAACATGTGATTCACTTCTTAAACATAAATATGTTGTACATTGAGCAGTCTATATGTCTGTATGCCATGGCCTACATTTTAAGAGCATTTTTAGATCCATGAGAGCCATGTGCCATGAGAGTAAAATCCTGTGCAGTCATGTATAAGAGCCATGTGAGAGATAGACATATATAGAGAGAGAGAGAGAGAGAGAGAGAGAGAGAACCGCCACCAGTTTACTGTTGCCTCACCACAATCAGCCCACATCTGACCAACGTTCCTATGTTCCTGTACTGACTAATGTTACTCTGAGGATTTTGCAAAGGTTCGAGATGAATGCATCCATCATGTGGTTGAAATCTCCCAAACCGTACTGTTGGAGACCAGAAATCAGAAGTTCTCTACAAACAAGTGCTCTGGAAATGATTAATAGTATTTTTAGAAAACACAAAGTTGCCCACTCCCTTCATTCCTCCCTCCTTCACACACACACTTCTTAACAAACGTAAACACAAACATGTTCATTGTTCCCGCTCAGTGTTCCATGCTAGTGGGAACAATAGGGATCTAGAGATCAGTAAAAGCTCTCGCTCTGGCTTTTCCTCTACTTGAAATGACATAAGCAGGTGCAATGATGGACTATCACATTTCCTCACTATTCATTCAAATCATACGCTGACTGCCCCAGGCCCCCCTCTATCTCAGTTCTTTTTGTTTGCTGAGACTACCTGAGATTGTTACACACACTCACCTTTGACTGAGTTTGATGTAATGGTGCTGTCATGCTCCCATGCTATGACGTCGCTCTCCCAGGTGAGAGTGTGTACACGTGACTGATAGTGTTTCACCCAAAACTCATGTCTACTGGACACGTAACTGAGCGCTAATGGTCCTCAGCTACAGTTGTCTGGAAAACACATTGGGAAATTGATCACGATCGTTCTTCAACATATGTGCAAGTACAAAACTGGATCATGGCTTAGAGGAGAAATAGAGTGCTAGTTCTCAAGTTGACTGTTCCCCAAAGCCCAATTTCCCTCAATTGGATTACTGTTTGTCGTGATCTGCTGCCTGCCACTGAGCCAGTTCATAGCTAGCTGGCAGACAATGAATAGACAGATCGCCATCTGTTCCACAGTGGAAACAAAATACACTTTCATGTTGTGTTTCCTCACCCAGCTCTGCCTCACATCCTCAAGCAAAACTTTTCTATGTGTGCCTGATGCACTTTTGAGGGCAGGTTTGATCCTAATGCATTTGTAGTGTGGCGTCAGGGGGGAATCTCCCACTTAGCCACAGCCAGCTCAAGATGCAACCTTAAGCTGCCAAGACATTCCTCCGGAATTGAACAAAATTGATAATTACCTGGGAAGTGTAACAAACCACAACTTTCAGTCCCCTCTCACTTTTCCTTTATCTGCTCTTTCTTTCGTTCTTCCTTTTGATGACTGAATGTCCTCCATTTGGTATCTATGCAAGGTAGATCCCTGAGAATGGCCAGGCTGTGCAAACAGGTAACTCCCAGGAGGATCAGTGTTGCCTCAGGCTTGACCTATATTCCTTTTACACTGCTTCAGCGCTTTACAGATACACTTAACTGTAGAGTTAGAGCTTAGGTCCGCTCAGTAAAAGTGCTTTCACATTCTCATCGCAGACTTTTCTAAATTCAATTTCACCCTTAATAAGTGAGAGAGATAAGAATAGAAAGTAAGAAAGAAAGATGCCGATAGAGGGTATTTCCTTGGAGTTGACTGGTGAGGTTTATTTTATTTTATTGTACGAGCAAAAAATGACCTTTAATCTTGGATGAAGTCGGTTATTTACATAGTAATGCTTTACCTGGCCGAAGCTGGTGTAACCATTCACTTCTCCAGTAAGAAAGTTGGGATAAATCAAATCACTATGGATTATGCTACCACAACAAAAGCAAAAAAGTGCTTGGCACACTTTGTAATCATTTGATGATTCATTTGATGATTTATTTAATAACATCCTATACTGAAAAATCTTTGTTAAAGGTCTTCCCAATTAAAAGTTATACCTTTAAACAAACTGTCTAAAAATAAATGGTGCCGTTTTAAATGAGGGTAGCAACCAATAAGTTAATGTTTTTTCCCATATAACTGTATAGAAAGAAAAATAGCATTGCAGTAGGCTAATTTCAAGAGAAATATAATTTGTCCAGTATTAAGTAGTGTAAATAGTGGTACAGTAGGCCTTTATGCCTTTATAGAACACCTTTATAGAACAACATCCTCATACTGCCTGAAGGTCCACCTGTGTCCACTTTATTTAATAAAAGGTTGCTTACGGGGAACGTGTTATGATGGTGTTACTGTCTGTTGAGATGAGGAGGTCATTCTGGGCCAGTTTGTACCCTGCATATGGTATCCACGCCAACAGGTGCCCATCAGCGTAACCATGACGACACACTGATATTGGCTGAGCACTCTGTGACATAATCACATTTACTTGTCCCTCTCCTATCCAGAACAGCAGTGATTTGTCTTGCTCTCACACACAGACGTGTTACCCCATATGTAGTTGCCTGCGTGGCAGTGGGCTGAGTTATCTGCTATGGTACTCTCTTTTTTCTGCTTCTGTACCTCACTTTTTCCACAGTGATGTGTTTGCATGTGGGGATGTCAAGAAAACAATGGCAGGAAAGAGAGTGTGGAGATGAGGGCCAAAGGGAGCGAGGCCTACTGTCACCAGCTGCTGCCTGGAACCTGCACTCGTGCGTGCCTGCGTGCATGTACGTGTGTTTGTGTATGTGTGTGTAACACTAAGTGCCTCACATCACAGACTAAAAGTCATAGAAATGTCACATGAGTTTCCATGCAAACGTTTTCTCACTTTGACCCTTTTGTTCTAAATTTGTTTATAAAACTTGCGACATGCAATGTGAGAATGTGTGTAGTGCTTAAAGGGACCACATATGTATGTGTGTGTGAAGACGTTAACTAATTTCTCAGTCTCTCACCTGGAGCCCACACTAACCCACAGCAAACTCACGTTGCACTCTTACTCAATCTGCCATCGTTTTTTTAAACTTCTTTTCTTCTCAGCCTGACCATCACCTCTGCTCTCATTTCCCCCACACGTGTAACTGGCTCTCTTCACACAGCCTCTTGGAAAGGCACAGTAGACTCATTTTTTTTTTTTCTCCTTTTCTTTTATCTCTGTGTATGAGGTTTCCTGTGGAGCTTGTTGAGGAACAATTGGAGGAACCGCACAATCACGGTGGGCCAAAACAACCTGACCTCTCTCTCTTTCTCTTTCTCTCACTTAGTCTCTCACTTATTTACTCATTAGTTCCCTTCATAACTCACTCAAATTCTAATGCAGTCTCTCACTCATTCACTCACAGTTACTCACTCACCCACCCTCAGTCACTGATTGGCTCACTTACGCTCCTTTCACACATGCACTTTTATTACGGGAATCCAATGGTAATTCATCGGGAAGGGCCTAAATGTGAACACAAGACAGAGTCAATCCCAAGCCAGTACTTTACCAGGAAAATGGATGACGTCTTGATAACATGTTTAACCAATGAAATGCTAACACCTTTTGAGGTGGGTGATTTAGAAAATTAGCACAAGGAAGTGATAACATGAGGAAAAGTCTAAAGTCAATAAAGAAGAAGAGCATAAGAAAAGTATGGAAATTGAAGTGATTCAGAAATGACCATTCACTCACATTTTGACATTCTTCCTATCCTGCAGTGTGCAGTTGAGGTGGTGGAGGCCAGTGGGCAGCAGGAAAGGTGACTTCCTGTTCAGACAGCAGTCTCCACCCTACATAGAGAAAGCACCAGAAGCCGGAAGAGTGCTCATCCCATCACACATGCTCACTGTTGAGAGTGTTTGCTTTGCACATCTCTCCCATGTCCCAACTCCAGTCATGGTGACTGTGCAAATCTTCACCGCTATGAGTGTATCTGTACAGAACTATGGATGGAAGTTCTGTTTTGGTGTTATATAAAATGTGTTAGGGCATTTGTAATGTTTGTAGTTACAGAAAATATCAAAAAGTATGAGGATGTATATTACATTAAATAAATACATCAGAAGAGCATACATTTGCAGTCATTTTGTTCTACAGGACCTGAGTGAAAACACCTCACCTCAAGTGCACAGCACTCCAAATCCACTCGCTCTGAAGTGCCTTTCTGAAATCCTAATCCTCACTACTAGACTTGGTGTACATTTGATAATTTGATGACAAAGCTACTTTGACAGCCAAACAGCTGGATACAAACCAACACCCTACGGGCTGCCTGGTACAGCCCTGCATGACTGACAGGCCCCCTAAATGGCTGAGATTAACTCTAATCTGCAGAAGCTCTACCTGCGGCTCCAAAACTATACCTCCATACCCGCCTGCTCTCAATACAGACCGTCCATCGGCTTTGAACCCTATGAATGAAAGCCCGGCTTCCTATTGGTGCGAAAAAACAACAGCAGCCCACCAACCGCAGAATACAGAAACAGTTCCCCTCCTGTGGCTGGCTCTGAAACGCAACTGTCCTGTTGCCAATGAAGACATTAATTTCCTTTCACCCCTCTTAAAAGCACTGGAATTTTTTGAGTGCTGCTTCACACATCTCTCTGAAAGGCCCGGTGCAGGCCTCAAAGGCAAAGCACCCTGGAAAGAGCTCTCAAGTCTGGTGTGTAAAGGAGGATCTGCGAAAGGAACAGAACTCTTCTAGCACAGGCCCTTGCTGAGCACATTGAGAGACTCACAATGCCAGGAGCCGGGGCATTTGGAGGGGCCCGAGAGGGGAGATGCCTCCCTCGGCCTCCAATAGAGGCATCTGCACTGTGCCGCCTGCAGCCTGCCTCCTCTTCATCTCCCCCTTTGACAGCTAACTGCTCGCAAAACAAGGACAAATCAAGCATGAATTCCCCTGGCAGGCATTTCCCTCGCTATGCACCACTTTCTTTTCTCCTCTCTGTCTCTCCATCTTATTCTTAATTCACCATTTCTCTGTGTTTTCTCTCACTGGCCTTCTGTCCATATCTATTACTGATTTCTCTCTCTCTCTCTCTCTCTCTCTCTCTCTCGCTCTCTCTCTCTCTTTCTCATGTTCCTCTTTCTCTCCCACTCTCTCATTCTCTCTCTCTCTCTCTCTCTCTCTCTCCCTTGCTCCATGTGAGAGAACGAATCAATAGTTGCACTCTAATGAACAGGATTCCAATAAAAGCGCCTTTACATGGCAGTTGAATAGGAGTCTGGGATTACAGCCATCCACTGGGCCACTGGCTCACATAACCTGTTCTTGTCCCTGGAATGACACACACACACACACACACACACACACACATGCTCCATGCTCCATACCACACACTTGTTCATAGTAATAGTGCTCTGGTTTGGTGGCCTATTCAGAAGGGCACATGACTAGGGCAGAGGAGTCAGCATGGGCAGCCGTAGAGCAGAATTCAGGGGCCCGAACTCTACAGAACAGGGAAATGCCACCCAAGCTCACAGTATAGCCTGTGCTATTTTAGTTAGCGCCAGATGCTAACCGTTATTGAGCCCCTTAAAATGTCAGGTGGTGATCAATGGGAGGGCTGAAACAAATGCGCTACAGTCAGATAAGATTAATTCTAGTTGGGCTTTAGATTTTATTCAGGCTGTTTAGTGCTGGTTGGTTCACATGTGCCAGAAAGTCACAATGCACGCATTGAATGCCTCTGCTTGCTAACCCATTTCCATGTTTCAGCTCCAGTGCCCATGGAAAAAACAGAAGCCTATCATTTAGTCTTAAGTCGCTTTTCTAAGCACAAAGCTTAATCGTTGTCTAATTTACAATTAATAGGATTTGTCAGATTGAAAATACTTTGTTGTCAACAACCATAATCTGCCCCTAGAAAAATGGCCTTTAATTACAGTCATAGTAAGGTGTGATGGATTAGTGAGAATGGAAGCAACATAATTGTTTGAGATTCCAATTTTCTCAGCATAGATGCCACAAAACAGCCCTGCTTCTGCACCTCATGCTCAGCTGTGCTCGAAAATATTTCCCTTACTGAAAATAACTCGCATTATCTAGTAATAACAAAAAGTCCTATACATATAACATATCAAAACAATCTCAGGGTAGTGCTGGAGCAGCGGAGTGTTTGGGTGCAGTTCCATGGTCAAATACAGCTCTTGGTCCCAGGGTGTTTGTGATAAAGTCATTAGAGTTACGGCTTGGGTATGGCCAAAGCAAACATGGCACCGTTGAACGCCTGAGCCTGAGCGGCCTCACACTGATGGCTCTGCACACACAGTAGAGATTTATGAAAAGTGGAGCTCTCTATTGAGAGCCACCTGTTTTCCTCATCTCACTTCTTTCCCTTTTTTCTACTGCATACTCGCTCCCGCTCTCTCTCTCTCCTTTGCTTTCCCGCTCTTTCTTTTTGTCCAGAGAGGCTGACTGCTCGGAAAACACAGACCTTGGTTGCACAATGTTTTTCAAGGGTACATTGGGCCCCTGCCATACACGCACACACACACACACACACACACACACACACTTACACACACACAAACTCTGCTACCCCCCTCCTCCTCCAGACCCAAGGGATCGCTCATGCAAGGCCAGGGAGCTCTGCTGTGCACATCTGCTCTGCTGGGCAACAGTGAGAGGTCGAACCACGAAGAGAGAACGAGGGCCAAGTGGGGGCATTTACAGGGGGCGCTTGGCTTTGGGAGGTCGGGCAGATGCCTGGTAATACTGCACCGGCTGCCATAGTGATAGCCTTACAGTGTTTACAGCCCCCGTTCTGGACTGGGACGCCGCACATCCCTCAAGCCTGGCTCTCTTTCTCTGTGCCTCTTCTTCTAATGGAAATCACTGGTCTTGCTGAGAGAGGAGGCGAGCATTTTTGTCTTTACTTTTTTCACTCCCTTCTGTGCGTGTCAGTGTGTGAGCGAGAGAGCGCTGCAGGCAGTCAAGTTTATGGTGATGGTCTCTTGGAGAGAGTTTTCAGTTTAAGAGGCTCTGTCTGTCTGTGGCATACTGAAAATGCAGGCCAGAAGTTCTAAGAGGTGACATTTGGAGATGTGTGTATATATGTGTTAGGAATGCACTTATCACACTTTTTTCCATTTTTGATATGATACCGATATAAGAGCTCTGAGTATCGGCCGATACTCAATACCTATCTGATACTGACATCCTCATTTATCCATAATTTCAGGCAAGTATCAGCCCCGATACCTATACACAATAGTGTTGAATATGTGCATTCCTAGTATGTGTGTGTGTGTGTGTGTGTGTGTGTGTGTGGGGTTGTGTGGTTTCTGTTCTGTATCCCCACTACTTTCCTTGAGATGATCACTCTGCCTTTTCCTCAGTTCTCAGCCACCTTGGGAACCTCAGCCTCAACCTTAACCTTACCCAACCCATTTCACCAAAATTCAAGACCTATTCATTGTCAGCATCATCATCAATCTAGAAGATGAAACAATTTCTGTCCATTTCTCTGAGAAATAGAAAGTTAAGTGGGTTGTGAGAGCCGGAGGAGGCAAATAGAACAGTTAGATTGCAATAAAGGGTTTTCCACTGCATTTGCACAGGATGAATCAGACTTTACCAGGGACTGATCTCTGATACTGTTATAAAGCCTAATTTACATACTGATTCTATGAAAAAGAAAAGAAAAAGATACACAGTGCATGTCCAGGAACTGCAAGATCAGTAGTTCATCAAATAAATAAATAAAAAGTACAGATCACTTGATTCCAAAGGCATTTTTACATTTGTCACTCCTACACTGTGAGTAGAAGCTGTTGAGCACCTTTGCAAACTTCTGTGTGTCTGTGTAAAGAAGGGTTTACGCATTTGTTTACACTATGTGTGTGTAGGTGTGCATTCTTTTATTCATGAGAGTGTGTAGTATATGTGGTGTGTGTGTGTGTTGTCTACATGAAAGGAGTGTTCATTGCTCCCACTTGCCCAGCTGTGCTTTTCTTTATCTCCACTTCCGGAGCCCATCAAGTCACTTCTCCACGGCCTTCACACTCCGTCCAGCCACCCTTCCACCCTCCCCTGGCTACTGCTACATCAAAGCTTGCCTCAGCCCAGCACCCACGGCTTAGAGGAAGCTTACTGCACAGCCCTTTTGTCATGTCACTTTCCCCTTCTCTTCTCCTTAAGGTCCCGTTTTCAAGCACACCTATCCTATTCATTTAGTGCTCGTAAAGGGAGACTGCTGAGCTCATAATGGGTTTGAGTGGCTTGGGTGCATTGTTGCACTGGGACTGTAAAAATCGATATCCTTGTGGTTGGAACAATAGGGGCCTCTTTGGGTGCTGGGTATGAAATGGTGGGGAAAATGTGTGTGTGTGTGTGTGTGTGTACATGAACATGTGACTATTGGATTTGATAAAATGGAAGAGAAATTCAAGTTTTGGGGAAGTTTGGGACACATATTTTTGCGATAACTGTTATAACTGACACATTTTTTCCTTTCCATACAGATCAGAATTGTACATCCCACTAAAAAACAAAATACAAAACAAGAATGACGTACATAAGCCCCTTATGACAGCTGACATAAACCTACAAAGGCCTATTGTCATAAAGACTGCATTTCCCAATTCTGATGTCGAGTCATGGTTAGCAATGACTTATAATTTTTTTTAACTTAGAGATGTCTGTTGACTTAGGGTTAGAGAACATATACATAAATGTGTCATTATGGTGTCATAACATTGCCACAGGTTTTCATAAAGAATCTTAAAAATGGTAAAATAAGGCATCATTGCTCAATAAATTATGCTGAGTTAGCAACTGACATTCAATTTTCATATACAGGACCAAGAAAGGAAAACATACGGTCTGGCCAACAAACTTGGAAGATGTTGTGAAGAAGAAGATGAAAGCAGATGACCATGTAGAAGCAACCAAATGGTGGCTCTTCTCCTTGCAATATGCCAGCAATACACAGCACATGCTATACAGTAGAGATGAGCAGAGGTACATTTGTAGTTAGTGCTGTTGGAGCTCCTCCAAGAACACAATGTTCTCATTGAGAAGTAAACACAAAAGAACCTGTTGAACCTTCCCAGCTAGTCTGGTGTATATTGAAGCACATCGCATGCTCCTCAGTATGTGCTAAGAGCTTCTTTAATTCTGCATGTCCAACACTATGAAAGGATACATGACAGACTTTTTAATGCACTAAAAGAAAAATATCAAGCCTCTCAAAGATGGGTGGTGCTGGTATGTGATGGGAAACAGACCTAATGCTTCTAGAGGGGCAAAATTATGGAAAGAACCTGTTAAATGTGAAACTACAGACTGGAATAGTCTTTTAATTTTGAATACTTGATTTTCGGTGCTGTAGGCTGGTAGGGATGTGTTTCTTTAGAGTTTCGAGAAAATAAGTTTCAGAGAGATCCAGAAAAAGGTAAAACTGTAGGACGCTCTATTTTGCTAGAACTTATGTGCGATCCATGTTTTTCATTGTAAAACCATGAATTAGGAAACTGTCACACTCGCATATGGTGAAGCACCAAAACCTCTTCAAAGCCAAATTCTGAGCAGTGTGTGTCGTTAACCACAAGTTGCAGATGTTCTGACACATGCTTGCTGGCTCGGGTAACCGCAGGGCTGATCTGAGCAACAGCGAAGGGTGATGTTGCGATAGCATGAGTGCACCTTGCTCCGAAGCGTAATTCGCTCTTTTTGTAAAGGCATCTCTCTGGCTTACGGGAAACACTCTGCTGGTGGCCTAATGTGTCTTTGTTTTGAGTTTCGTCCCATGTGCGTATGTGTGCATATGTGTACATATTTTACTATTTCGGAATAGTTTAAGAGACTGAGTGCAAGTGATGCATTTGGTGATGTTTAACCTGGGTGTTTATAGGGTATATAAAGCATATGCTGAGGTCTTTGGTGTTTTTTTAAAAATTGAGATTCTATGATTCAAATGAAGAGTGTGGTACTAATGCAAACTGTGTGCAGAGAACTAATATGGTAGAGATTAACTGCTAACTCTGAAATGTAGACCAGAATGAGAGCACCATAAAGTTACCTGTCAGTCACTTAAAAACATGTGTACAAACAGAGCAGCTAGACAGAGATGATGACCTGAACAACATAAAATACATAAGCAACATTTTTATTGTGATTCCATCTATATACACGTATACAGTAGGATGAAACATCATGGCACCAGGACCAAAGACAAAACTGGGGCTAATGTGTACAGCACTACATAAAGTGTGAATAAAGTGACAGTGGGGACACAAAGCAATGGTAGTACAGTTTGTACAGAATGACAAGTGCAGAATACAAAAACGCACAAGCTGAACATGGTGATTGTGCAAACCGCATACGATTGAAAATCATCATACAGTACATCCTAAATAATGCATTTTTTGAGCATAGGATATGGATGTATTGTGTGTACTTTGTGTGTATGTGTAACAAGAGGAAGTCGGCGTGGTGAGATAAAGCCTTGTGCTGTCACGCCACTGTGTGTATTGTTGAGCTGAGAAACCTCAAAGTGCGTAAATCAGATGTGGAACACACAAACTCGGCTGACGTGTGAAAGTTGCAAAAGCAGATTACCTTGCCAGCTGCATGCATTCACACCAACACACACTGTGTGTCTGTGTAAAGGTGTTTATGTTGCTGGCTTTGAAGCCGACTGCTCAGGTTGCCACAGATTTCCGGTACAATAACAGCTCCTAGCAGTCACCTGTGTGTGTCTACAGTAAGTGCATCTCGCTGTGCAACTTTTTGCAGCTGAGACTGCGTGCGCTACCATAACACACATGCCACAGCTTAGTTTAGGTCGCTCATATCTATTAATGTTATCATGCATGTCATCATGCAGCAGACCGAGAGGGCAAAGACCACAGCAGTCTCAATGGGCCATGCTTCTGAGGTTCATTAAAAGCACACATGTGCATTGACACACACACACACACACACACACACACACACAGTAGCTTCTCTGTCACTGATGTGTAAAGCTCATCATGGCCTTAAATGCATAATTTACTAAACAAACTCTTCTCTACGCTTACAAAAATCTAGTATACCTTTCAGTATACATTAAAAGAATTATGAGCATACTGTATATCATACATACTGCTAGTATACATAGTAGTTCAGTAATATTCATGTGTGAATATACCTGCTTTGCACTAAATTGAGACAAACCATATACTTGTTTTGAGTTTACTCTAAATAATACTTTAAAAATACTATTAGGACATTAGCCATATACTTATTAATGGCTGTTCATTGAACTTTATTACAAATGTTCTCCTCAAATTTTGTCAGCTGTCAATAAAATATCTGCTTAGAGGAGAAACTCCAGTCTCTGTGGTGTCTTAGGCTCTGGAATCAAGAGAAAAACAAATAATGTGGACCACCAATATCCAACCAATCACAACAGGAAGGCGTCTCTACTTGCCTGTCAATCATGTTGCCTGTCAATTCAGAAAGCTCCCCTCTTGCACTAGCATTCAGGTATTCTAGTCTAGACATGTATTTTGGGGGCATAGCTTTGATGGGAACACTGAAGGAAGGGGTTATATTTGAAATTTGAGTTTCGAAACAGCTAGCTTCAGCTAACTGCCACCAAAATCACTTTTAAGACATGGTATTATACTAGGAATACATTTGGCTTTGGTTTGGACTGCAGTTTGACCTAATTTGCTTCCAATACATGCATCCTAGAACTCAATCCATGTAAAATTTTGTGTTTTATCATTGTTATTATAGCCTAATGGTACATTGAGTTTGGTAAATTTTCATTCAGATCACAAGTCTGTCCTGTCATACTGGGACGAGTTTCTAGAGGAAAGACCATGAGAGCAGGGCTTAAGGGATGAGCTTCAGTTTTTTGCGAGGGGGACTTTAGGCTATATTACTATTTTATTCTATTTTATTGTCATTATTATAGTATAATGGTACATTTGAGTTTGGTAAATTTTAAGTCCTTACATCATGAGTCTGTTCTGTTATACTGGGCAAAGTTTCTAGGGGGGAGACCAGGGCTTTAGAAGTGAACTCAGTTTTTTTGGAAGGGGGCGTTCTGCTAAACTGAATGAACAGGGAGAAAAGAAGGAGGGTGTGGGGAAGTTCATGGAGCGACAATGCACCTGTCCCACAGACGTTGTTGCACTTAACCAAAGTTGACAGCACCTCTGCTCAACCTCTTCTGCATTAGTGATGGTGGCTCTCTGATCACATTAATGACTGCACTATGTAGGACAAAGAGGAGGAAGGGGACCGGGGAACATAACTTTGCATGCACGCATGGTCAAACCTGACAGAAGTCTGAGACAACTGGTCTGACGTGTGGGCCTCAGACACACACACACACACACACACACACACACATACACACACGTGCATATGCACATTGTGCAAGCACGCCCATTAAAGCCTGAAACCTGACTTCCTCGTTCCAGTTGGCGCAAACTTATGGGAAGTTCATGCACTTGACACAAAAGCCATGTCTAGCAAAAAACATATTCTAGGGCCTTTGCTGTTACCCATGACCAACACACACTTACACACATACACACATTCAGATTCATGCTCAATAAGCCTGTCAGTCACAGAGGCCCGAGGCATACAAATAGCCAGTAAAGAGACAAGCCTGTAATCTCCAGCGACAAGATGACAATACACACACACACACACACATACACACACACACACACACACACACACACACACACACACATACACTGACCAACATTTCAAGACACAGACTGGCAAAATCACCTGCTCCTAATGTCAGATGCAGTTTTCCACAAGATTGGCATAATAATGGGGCAAAAAACAATGATTCGGAGATGATGATATACAATTTACTTCAACATATATGATTATATTCAATTTTACATTCCCATATATGATACCATACTTTCCCTCTTTAAATACAGCTTATCACTGTTTTGCATGCCTCCAGTACCCAACAGTAGACGACGTGGTTGTGTACATGGGCAGGCGTACACAGCATGGAGCTAATCTTAGCATGTGTGTGACCATTTGGCAAGATGTGTTTCCTGAAATCCTATACTAGGGGAAAAGGGCAATACATAGAGATTTAAATAGGGATGTGGGGATTTTATACCCGCACTCGCATGCTCAGTCTCTTATAAACACATACAGCTCATTAAAATATGACGACCGGCAGCCACAAGCGTAGGAGACGTAATTAAAATAGCAGGTACTTCACCGTATACATACTAACAGAAGAATTACAGACAATGTAAATACACACATACACACACATTACACACATTGCATGGGTCAGATGAGGTGTAATGCCAACCCCTTAGCAATGCGTGTGCATGCATGTTTGTAAGTGTGGATATACGAGTGAGAGACGTTTCGGTCATCTTTGAGTTTCAGATTCACAGCTGCAGACACAGTAACACAAGTCCAGTCTTGAAACACCAGTCATACAATCTCTTACTATCTGTCTCTCTGTATCTCACATGCTCACTGACAGACTCTGACATGCTACTATCCTCGTCTACACTCGCTTTCTGCTCTCCAAACTTTCCATATGTTCGTTTTAGCCTTATGTTAACTTAACATCCTACGGACTGCAGCTAACCTGCCAGTTATAACATCAAGTGATAAACAGGCATCAGTAGGAAAATATGCAAGAACACTATATTTGGTGTAGTTATCTGTCTGAAGACACAAGAAATTAAACTAGACTGACTATTCCTTTCTCTTGCTCTCTCCTGTCAAAGGAGATTCAAAGGAGAACGTGATTGTGTGAATGCAATGCTGAAATTGTAATTTTATGAATCAGTCAGTTTCACATACTTGACCTGTAACATAAATTACATCTGTACACTTCTCATGTGACATTTGCTCAGTTCATTAAGTTCATGCTTTATGTCTCACTTTATAGATTTACACATTATCACTTGACGTGTCTAGTTTTAATAATTTGTCACAGCCACTCTGAGGCCCGTAAAACTTTGTCTGAGCCCCTAATCATAAAGTACATAAATTGTGATTGGAATCACACACAAACATTGTGAAGACGTAAACTAGGATTCAAATTTGTTATCTGAGGATTGTACTCGCAAGATTTAAGTTAAAATCACAGTTGCAGAATATGAATCTGATTAGGGATTTTTATATTTGTAAAATTAGGATTTTTTTTCATGCCATTTATGTACGATTACTTTTGACAAGACATTCACTTCATATTTGAAATTACATAAAAGGATACAAATACATGAGATTTTAATAAGTTCCAGGTAAACAGACTTACAAAGAAAACATGAGAGAAAACCATTGGTGCGGGAATAAAATGCTTAATGCAAACGAGAGCATGCAAAGACAATGCAAACACAGACAGGTATGTACAGTCGTGGCCAAAAGTTTTGAGAATGACACAAATATTAATTTTCACAAAGTTTGCTGCTTCAGTGTTTTTAGATCTCTTTGTC
>JAOUQW010000038.1:8267912-8293358 GCA_028565825.1 Olivaichthys viedmensis | reverse complement strand
GTAAAGCTGCTTTGTGACAATGTCCATTGTTAAAAGCGCTATACAAATAAAATTGAATTGAATTGAATTGAATATATGGAGAAATGACAATAAAAACCTACTTGAACTTGTGCTATTTGTTTGACTGTGAGCGAGTTGCGGGGCAGAGTTCTCTCAGTGCTACGGTGAGCGTTTCTGTTTTTCTCTGAGTTCAGCTAAAGTTCACTTCAGTTTCAGCTCAGTGTGGCACTTTTTAAAAATAGTCATTTTCACAAAGCAGCTTTATACAAAATCCCAGTCCAGACTCCTCAATGAGCAAGCTGAGGACACTAGTGACGCAGAAAAGCTCACGTAGACCAGATGAAGAATACACGACTGAGAAATTGGAGCTCGTCCTCATCTGCGGGGCTTTTTCATATTCAAGCACAAACAGCTTGCATTTTATCCAACAGCATAGTGCAGAACATCCAGAGCTCTTATCAAATCCCATGATGTGTGTACAGAATACCCAACACATGGACAACATGTGGTCTATATAGTGGACAGAGAGTGTGGTTTGGGACACGTCCACAGTGAAATAGTGAATAGGGGGTGTGTGGTTTGGGACACGTCCACAGTGGAATAGTGAATAGGGGGTGTGTGGTTTGGGACACGTCCACGGTAGAATAGTGAATAGGGGGTGTGTGGTTTGGGACACGTCCATGGTGGAATAGTGAATAGGGGGTGTGTGGTTTGGGACACGTCCACAGTGGAATTGTGAATAGGGGGTGTGTGGTTTGGGACACCACAGTAGAATAGTGCATAGGGGGTGTGTGGTTTGGGACACGTCCACAGTTGAATAGTGAATAGGGGGTGTGTGGTTTGGGACACTCCACAGCAGAATAGTGAATAGGGGGTGTGTGGTTTGGGACACGTCCACAGTAGAAAAGTGAATAGGGGGTGTGTGGTTTGGGACATGTCCACAGTGGAATAGTGAATAGGGGGTGTGTGGTTTAGGAGGGGGGTGGTTTGGGACACGTCCACAGTGGAATAGTGAATTGGGGGATGTGGTTTGGGACACGTCCACAGTTGAATTGTGAATGGTGGGATGTGGTTTGGGACACGTCCACAGTGGAATTGTGAATAGGGGGTGTGTGGTTTTGGACACTCCACAGTAGAATAGTGAATAGGGGGTGTGTGGTTTTGGACACTCCACAGTAGAATAGTGAATAGGGGGTGTGTGGTTTTGGACACTACACAGTAGAATAGTGAATAGGGGGTGTGTGGTTTGGGGCACCACAGTAGAATAATGAATAGGGGGTGTGTGGTTTTGGACACGTCCACAGTAGACTGATGGTGTAGACTGATGTGACTGCACTGACACAGAATGATGAACAACTTATGTCATAAACTAAATCCATTACTCGAATCACAAATCTAGTTCCCTATATAAGTGCACTACATAGTGCTCCCGATTCTCCAGTGTAGGGATTAGGGAGTAGGGCTCTATTTTGAACACAGCGCTGGTCTCAGATGAGAGAGTTGGAGTCTGAAATTTAGAAAGGTGACTGAGTCGTCCTTCTGAATGACACGGTCACACTGTGTTTAAAAACAAGGGAGTGTGATCATCCAGTGCTTAATCCTGCTGTGTAAACACACTCTCTGAGTGTGTGTGTGTCTGTTAATCCTCACGTCAAACAACTAGTCTTATCTCTCTCCCTTGCCTTTCTCTGTGCCCTACTTATTTCAGGAGTGTTAATCATTTATTCTTCAGCTGCTACTGTTCAACTCTTTTCTTTTTCATTATTATAACACTTGTTATTTATAGATCAATGCACACGTTTGTCTTTAATCTGATCACATTCAGAGTTTCGGATTGCAGTAATTAACATTGTGGGTCAAAACACCTGCCAGGTGAACTGTAGAAATGATACTAACAGTAATAATATCATTAAGACTATCAGCACCTTAATATATAAATATTAAAAATGGTATTTTCATGTATATAGTAGCAATGGCCATTTTTTCAACCATTTTTGCTTTCAATTATCTGATCCAGAAAGTAATTTTTATTGCTATGAAAAAGGTTTAACAATAATGTAACTGTTTCAAACTGCCCTGGATGTGAACCCGGGCTTAAAATTCTTACATTCTTGCTTAAAACTTAAAATTCAAACAAATTCAGCTCCAAAGCCACTCCCCCAAAACACATGTCTAGGCTACAACACCTGAATGCTGGTGCAAGAGGGCGGAGCTTTCTGAATAGACAAACAACATGATTGACAGGTGATCAGAGATGCCTCCTTGTCCTGATTGGTTGGATGTTGGTGGTCCACATCATGTGCTGTTTCTCCTGTTTATAGCCAGGGGCATCACAGAGACCAGAGTTCCTAACCCGAGGAGATTTAACCGAATATTATAAAAAAGTGTTCTGGCCTATAAATCCCTGACCCTAGCCTCAAGAAAGAGAACAAATATACACGATAGTAGCCTCGCCTTTTCCGTGAGGTCCATAACTCCAAGCTGCGGTCCTGTTAATGTAACACTAGATTATTTAAGAATATTAGCATGTTCAGGTGTGAGGTGTAAAGACACTTAACAACCCAATGCTCCGTTAAGAGGGTGCCATTTCTTTTGAAATACAAACTCAGCTGCTTGTGTCTCAACATGTCGATTTGAATACTAATACAGATATTTAAATAATCGTGCCCACACTGAATATATACTTCATTTTCAAACACCCCTTATCTTACACTCAATCTCTTTCTTTGTCTCTACCGCCATCATTGGCAGCCATGTTGCTTTTGTCCGTTATCCGTTATCCGTCATAAGCCCCACCCAGTTTTTTTTTAGTGCAGAAAGTGTCTCCATGCTTCACTTGTTCTTCACCGGGCTCGTTTCACTGCACTACATCACACACTACACACTTATGTTACACTCACACACGGGCTAATGTGCGATTTGAGACACAGCTTATGTTGTGGTTTAACCTTTTCAACCAGACATCTTGGTGTGGTAAAAGGCAGACGAGTTAGAGTTTTACTGCAGTAGAGAGAATGAAGAGAAGAAGCAAAGTGCTGGATGCCATGAAGCAGAATTTAGTTGTTTACACTGTACTTGGGGATAATTTGTGACAAAATTACGCTGAATATTTGTCTCGCACTTTTTATTCCATTTATTCATGCAATAAAAACCTCTGGATCTTCTCACGAAGGTTCCCCCTCCTGATATCCTCAAACTGCTGGTTCTGGTTCGGGTGTTGTTTCTTGTCCTGACCCCAACACTGACGCCAGCGTTTGCTTGACGCACCACACCACAAATTTGCACGAAGCATAGTTAAGATTTTGGAGGCGTGCACATCGGATCTGAAAGCCTGCGGGAGCTACGCTTACCCATAAACCCTTTCTCTGCATCTTGACGCAGATACGTTTATGTGCATCTTTGCAGAAGTATAAATCAGCCCTTCGATAGGTGGTGGACTGTCTCCTGTAGTGTTTGTGGTGTGTCCCGCATCGTTGGCGATGGTCGGCCGTTGTCAGCGCCTGTGTGGATAGATTGAGCGTGTTGAATGTTGAATGGGGGATGGAGGCCGGCCGTGAGAGAGCGAGAGCTCTCTGATTGGCTGTTCAGCCGAGCGAATCAGTACTGTGAGAAAAGCACTCAGAAAGAGGGCACATGCACAGGAAATAGTACGCCACTATAGGTAGGCACTGACACACCATTTCAGCACACTATTTAGTACAGTCGTGTGAGATTTGGGGCCGAAACTGTGTGTTCCAGCCACACTGCAGTCTTCTGATCTTCTTGATTGTCTTGATTTCATGAATATGAACACAGGCTGCTGCCCCCTCCTGGTGTGGAGAGTTATTGCCTCCACGCAGGAACAGAACGGACGTGTGTGTCGGCCAACAGCTGCCGTCTTTTTCACAGAAAATGTGAGGTGACTGTGTCTCAGAGGTTATAACCTGGGTTTAAGCATGTGTGTGTGTGTGTGTGTGGAGGTAATTGGCTGTATCCATAGACCAGAAGGGCTGAGTGGGAAAGGGCCTGGTAAAAATGGTGCATGTGTGTGTGTGTGTGTGTGTGTGTAGTGTGAGCAGGCTGCGGTGTGTCACATACACAAACACACACACACACACCTCGCCCCCTCCACATACTGGCTTGGCGTTCTCAGGCCTCTCTGTTAATTAATCTGTAGCTTGCAGCCAGACGGAACACACGCACACACACACACACAGCGGGACACCATGGAGCGCTCAGTGTCTGTGCCTGTCTCTCTTTCTGTCTTGGGTGTTGGCCCAGGTGTGTGTCAGTGTGCGTGGGTGTGTGTGTGTGTGTGTGTGTGTGAGGATGTTAGCTGAATTGCTTTCAACATCATTTCATCATTTCTGACATCATAAGACTCGTCTTTAATCCTTCACACTTCCCCTCCATTAAATACACTCGTCTTTTCCTTCCGTCCCTTTCTGTCTGTCTGTCTCTCTCTCTCTCTCTCTCTCTCTCTCTCTCTCTCTCTCACACTCTGTCTCTCTCTCTATCTCTCTCTGTCTGTCTCTCTCTCTCTCACGCTCTCTCTCTCTCTTTGTCTGTCTCGCTCACTCTCTTTTTCTGTCTCACTCACTCTTTTTCTGTCTCACTCACTCTTTTTCTGTCTCTTGCTCACTCTGTCTCTCTCGCTCACACTCTCTGTCTCTCTCGCTCACTCTCTGTCTCGCTCTCTGTCTCTCGCTCACTCTCTCTTTTTCTGTCTCTTGCTCACTCTCTCTTTTTTTCTCTCTGTCTCTTTTCTTTCCTTAACTCTCTCTTCCTCTGTCTCTTTTCTTTACTGTCATTCACACTCGACATTCACCTGTCTGTCTCTCTCTCAACTCTCTCTATGTCTGTCTCTCACTCTCTCTTTCTGTCTGTCTCTCGCTCACTCTCTCTCTCTGTCTGTCTCTCGCTCACTCTCTCCGTCTGTCTCTCCCTCACTCTCTCTCTCTCTGTCTCTTGCTCACTCTCTGTCTGTCTCTCACTCTGTCTGTCTCTCTCTCACTCTCTCTGACCGTCTCGCTCACTCCCTCTCTGTCTCTCTCACTATCTCTCTGACTGTCTCTCGCTCTCTCTCTGTCTCTCCCTCACTCTTTTTCTGTCTCTCTCTCACTCTCTCTCTCTGACTGTCTCTCGCTCACTCTTTTTCTCTGTCTCTCTCACTCTCTCTGACTGTCTCTTGCTCACTTTCTCTCTTTTTCGATCTGTCTCTTTTCTTTCCTTAACTCCCTCTTCCTCTGTCTCTTGTCCTTACTGTCATTCACACTCAATATCTGTCTTTCTTCTTTACTCAGCCTTCCTCTCTTTCTCTCTTTCACCTCTCCATCACTAGCACTTTCTCTTTTCCTCTCTCTCTCTCTCTCTGACATGGTTGACATGGCGACAGCATGTAAGCTACAGGTGTGTGTGTGTGTGCTGTGCAGTTTAGTGGTGGAAATAAACTCCTCGTCCTCCACGGCTCAAAATAAGCACCTCGCCAAACAACACGTCTGCAGAGTTTTCCCTCAGACGCAGACAGACAGACAGACAGACACCGAAAGAGAGAGAGAGAGAGAGAGAGTAAAAGAGCAGTCCTGTAAACATCTGGAGAAAGTTTGAGTTGTTGTATTCACACACTGACACAGAGGCCAAATTCTCTTAATCATTCATCAACATGGGGAAGATTAGACAATACACAAATGAAATGAGACAAAAGTGTGTTGACCTTCATAAATGGCAATGGCTATAAAAAAAAATAGCTACAGATGGGTAAAATTTATTTGTGGTGTACTCAAATGTTTGACTGGAGATCACTGGGGACCAGCAGCATATTAGGGACTTCAGCTTACAAAAAGTTCCTACACAAACAGTCACCTGAGGTTTGAGCTCATACTGGAGAAATTGTGTTCTTCAGGGAGGTCAAAATGCAGTCAGTCAAGCCAGTCTTCCACATGACTGTTACTGACTCTGATTCTGCCTTTGATATTCTGTTTGTTGACCGCCTGACCCTCTGCCTGATCTACGTTGTGAGTTGGCCTTGCCCTTCTGATCTGTTTGCCTTGTGTGTTTCTAAAATAAACCTGCACTGCACTGTCCCGTGTCTGACACTGTGTCACCTCACATTTATACCCCAGTGAAACAGGAAGTCATGGATGACCGCTTAAGAGTTTCTAAACACTCAGGTGAACTTAAATTTTTTTTTTATATAAAAGGGAACATGCTTCAGTTACATTTGATTCATAAGAAGTTCTAGGGGTGCCAATAATTGTGACATATATTTTTGGATAAGGGTTTTTTATTTTCCTCGAATAAATTTACTTCAATTACAGGTTAGATTTCTCTCATATTCGATAACTCTGGAGTTGATGGTACATGCATGAAAATGCCCATATACACTGTTAGGGCAATAATTAAGTAGTTTAAAACAACCGGCGCTGTAATGAAGCAGCCTGGAAGAGGACGCAAGTGTATTTTGCCCCCACGCTCTGTGAGGAGGAGGTTAGAGGCAAAAATTTCTCCAAGGATCACGGTTGGAGATTTGCAGAAGATGGCAGCATTTTGAGGTCTCCAAATCTACAATTAGATGCCACCTCCATGCCAACAAACTATTTGGAAGGCGTGCCAGAAGAAAGCCTTTTCTTTCATCTAACCACAAACGTAAGCGCCTGGAGTTCGCTAGATGCTACTGGAACTTTGACTGGTACCAGGTTCTATGGTCAGATGAGACAAAAATAGAGCTTTTTGGCAACAAACATTTGAGGTGAGTTTGGTGTAAAAATAAGGATGGTTATACAGAAAAGAACCTAATCCCCACTGTTGGGTATGATGGAGGATCTGTGATGATGTGGGGCTGTTTTTCCTCCAAAGGCCCTGGGAACCTTGTTAGGATTCTTGGCATCATGGACTCCATGAAGTACCAGGAGATTTTAAATGAAAATCTGGCTGCCTCTGCCAAGAAGCTACAACTGTGTCGTGGATGGATCTTCCAGCAGGACAATGATCCAAAACATACATCCAAATCCACACAAAAATGGTTCAATGTCCACAGAATCAAGCTTTTGACTTGGCCATCCCAGTCCCCTAAATCCCTTTAAAAACTTGTGGGGTGAGTTGAAGAGGAAAGTCCACAAGAGAGGACCCAGGACCCTGGAGGATCTGGAGAGATTCTGTATTGAAGAGTGGTCTCAGATTCCTTGCTCTGTATTCTCCAATCTCATCAAGCATTATAGGAAAAGACTCAGAGCTGTTATGTTGGCAAAGGTAGGTTGAGCAAAGTACTAACTGCAGGGGGTGCCAATAATTGTGTGGTGTTGTTAAAAAACATTGGATAAGGGTATTTTATTTACTTAGAATAAATGTACTTCAATTAAAGGTTATATTTATCTCATATTTGCAGCCTGAGATTAAGCTCATTAACCATGAATAATTTTTTTCATAACCTTTTTTTACCCATCTTTACCAAGGGTGCCAATATTGTTTGGAGCTGACTGTATATCATATCGTCATATTGCCCAGCTCTAGTCTCTTTCTCTCCCCCGCTCTACTGGGTACTTCTGATAACCAATATTACACTGTGGTTCCACTGGCATACCCCTGGCATACCCAGGCTCTCTCCTTTCTAATAATAGCTGCCCTCAGACCTAAGTGAAGAAAACACAAATGAAATGCATCCAATCTAGGAAATTGTTTTGTAAAGTTTAAGGGTAGCATTTTCTGTCATTGTAAGAGCAATTAAGACTTTACAAACTATTTTTATAATGTAAGATAATTTTAACAAAATGATCCTTTTGGAAAAGCAGACGCTTGATTAATAACCTCTCTACCACCATCTATGCACCTCAGGTGGAGGAAATAATTAGGATCCTGACAGGAATTAAGGAATCTATGGTCAAGATCACAAACCTGTTGAGTTTTTGTTCTGTTCGCACTGTCCTCTCCCTCTCTCTTCTCCCTTCTGCTCTCCTCTTTCTCTCAGCCATTCTTGTTTAACCCCTCTAATCCAATTTGAAGAGAGTGGCCCATGGCTTCCTTCCTTCTCCTTATTTTTGGGCCATGGTGTCTCTTGCCTCTGCAGGGCCTTTCCCCCCTCTGGCCCAGCTGGCAGAAGTTACGATGGGGGCGCATTGTTGCGCCCTGAGGAGCCGGGCCCCACTCCATTGAAAAGGCCTTATTGTCCAGAGCCTCCATCAGAGTCCATTAATTATGGGCTACAGAGCACGTCTCTGACTCAGAACTCTCTCTCACTCTCTCACTCTCATATACACAAACACAGAGAGCAGCATTTACTCACCTTACTGGGGTTCCATAACACCAGCAAGGTGGGATGGATATGAGTGACCCATAATTAAAGAGTTTTCCACTTCTGCAAACAGGACTAATCTATCGCTTCAGATTAGAAATGAGAGAATATAATAGGGGAATTTAAGGAGGGAGTTCCCAGATGCTGTGATAAGTTAAGAACAGAAAAGCAGAGATGTGGAAGTAATGTAATAGAAGAATGTGACCTCCCGAGCCCTCCTAGGCTCCAGACATGCACTGCTGATTTCAGAGGAGGCAAGAAAATACCTGGTTTGTTAAGCTTTTGAAACAGTACAGACATTTGGTGTTATTGGAGACGCGCTCTCACTTAATACGACCTACAAATCAAATGTTGTGAGATCCAGCCTGTCAACATTTTATAACTATAGCAGTGGTTTAGGTTTCATTTCAACTTTAGGGGGCACACACTGCTCTTTACAGCCAACACATTAAATTATTAAAAGGTTTTACTAAATATTGACAAGAAGGTTATTTTTGATCGTGATATATTTTACTACGTCAATACAATATGCAACCTATTCTTACATTAAGCACTTCAAATTACTATAATTATATTTAGGACAAACATGTACACATTGCCAGATCTCCCCTATGACATTACCATATGCTGTCAACCTCCTAGTCAAGTTATAAAAAATGTACCAAAATAGGAGTACTGTGTGGTTGAAAAGCGCGGAAAACCTGTTAACTAGCTAGTATTTGAGGTGAGGGGAATACCACAAACATGAATGGGACAAAAAGAAACCAGTGGGTTTTTGACATCATAAATGATGAATATAAATATTTTTAGGCTTAGACTGGTGACTACATGCACTGCGCATCAGTGCTTGGAACACCTAGATTTTCAAAATGTTTTAAAAAACATTTTCATTGTAGGTTTGCAATAACGTAATATATTAAAGACTAACCAGTTTAATTTTGAGTAAAACACTATCATACATAAAAAAATTTGTGGCAATAACTCAAAAACAATTAAACCATATGCTCAAAAAAAAACAAACAAAAAAAAACGCTTAGCAGTTATAACTGCTGTACACATTTTCTTCATACGAACAGTCAGTTTCTCCAGACATTTCTCAGAGATGCTTTACCGTGCCTCTGCAGCTGGTTGGACACTTTATTACTCGAACCTTTCGATCCAAAAGCTCCAAGGTCGGGTGACTGGGCAAACCATTACATTACAGACAGCGCTGCCTTCTTTCTTTTAAAATATCTCATTACCTAAAAAAAAAGGCAAGGTGCCCATTAGAATACAATGGCATGATGTATGTATACAATGATACAATATCTATTAATGAATATAGAGACTTTACTGATATTATTATGTTACGTATGTTGCTTTTGTGAAAAGTGGCTGCTTTTGTTTGTCCTGGTTTGTTTTCAGTGTCTTTTATTGCATGTGCAGGTTATGTTTAACCTGGAACGGTATGTGATGGAACATATAGAAGTTCAGCTTTTAAACACAATATTAAAATCTATACATCTTTGGTCAATGAGGCACAAATTATACTGAATGTGTTACTGTGAAATGTGTACATTATAAATGTATGGGCTTACAGTGGCTCACAGTCTGCCTGACAGATGGCAAGAGAAGAACAGTCTGGCAGGAGGAGGACAAATGAGGAAGAATCTGTTATACTTTACAGGAAACTTTCTTTCCTTCTCTTTTCTTTTGGTGCTGGCCTTTCTTTCCCCTGAGTGTTCATTACATAACATATTTCCAGCCCCCTCCTGCTCCCCTCTCCTGCTCTGGCAGGCTCCCTACCCCCCATTCCAGCCCACACCCTTCAAGCCCTAAACAACTTGTAAGCTGTGAAATATTTTCAGGCCTTAGATCTGAGCTGCAGAAAGAACAACTCCAAACTTTGACTGACCTGGTTTCTCTCTGTCAGTCTCTCAATCTTTCTCTTTTTCGCTCCCTCTCTCTTTGCTTTCATCTGTCCACAAACAGGCTGATGCATTAATCAGGTCACTTTGTCACCCCCTGTCATTGCTCTGGTTTATATCACTGATTGTGACACCCTTCTTGCCTCCATTCCCATAATGCACTGCAGAGATGGTGGTGGTTATGGTGGGGGCCTCACACCCTGAACTGTCCGAAGCAGCATTCGGGGTAGTTATGTCAGCCTGTTTCACTTTAGAGGACAGAGAGAAAAAGCAGCAACCAATTTGTAATGAATGCATTATTCATGATATGCACTCAAAGTTGGCAAAAGTTGTGACTGGAGCAATAGAAGTTAAGCATCACACACACACACAGTACTCTCTATGCATGTGTATGTAGGCCTGCTCAAATCTGGTGTCCAGTTAGTGATAGTACACATGAATATAGATCCCATACTTTAAGTAAAACTTTAAGTAAATATTCCTTATTTTTAATATATTCAAATTATTGTTGTGTTTTATGGTTCAATGCCTGCATTCTGCTGGGCATGTGCTGGTGCTAATGGTGTGTGCTGCAGGGTGAGTCTATACAGAGAGTGTGAATTATTCAGCAGTGGTTCTGAATTGACACACAGCTTGTTTAATAACATAGAAGGGATTTACGATCTATTGGCAGGTTATAAATTTGAATTCCAAAAATAATATTTACAAAACAGTGTGTCATTCAGGGGCTGGGACATGCATCAGCTGTTGTCACATATTAGTCTTTTAATACCAGACCTGAAATAGCAGATGTAAATTTAGATAGATAGATAGATAGATAAAGGTAGATTAAAACTACATGAAGAAGTTGATGCATTATCAAGGAGTTGACGGTGACAGTGATCATAAAGTAAAATCATGGTTGCTCTCATTATCAGGTGTCTATCAGTCTGATCTTAATTGAGAAGAAGATAAAACGGTAAATTATGTCTTTAATTTGCCTGATAAAAAAACAAAACAAATGTAAGTCTTTGTGTTTTAAGCTTGAATAAACTCATGGTCTATTGACAATTCAAAAAAGACACACATGACATGGAGCAGATGGAGATTTGGGTTTGGCTCAGTGATGAGCCATGTGACTTGAGCTAACTCAAAGAGAGGTCAGAATAATGGCTCTACAGTGGGTAGGAGAGCACTAACTGGCACCATATTGGCACAGACTTGGCACAACTCTTGACGCACTGGATAAACCTCAACTTGGCCTTTTAAAAAGTGTGGTGTTGATGGTGATGGGGAGGGGACCTTTTTTTCAGCACTGTCCAGTCTGCGAGTCTGGGGAGGGCTGCTGTGCCAGTGGGGGACCTTGTGATCGCACTTTGCATTTCTAAGAGAGCTGCACAAAAGCGAGGCGTCCTCTCCCCTGCCTGACCAGATAATTCCCGGCAGGACCCTGCTCAGGGCTCTAATGCAAATGAGAGCGTGCATTTAGGACATGTAAGCGCGGGCAAACAGAGGCAAGCACTAGGAAGACTGATAATGAGGGGGCTGATTGGAGCCGTTCCCACTGCTGGCAGGCCACGGGAGCTGTGTTTGGGCAGAGCTGCAGAATTAATGACCACCGCATTCCAGCAGGCACACAGGGTGCAGCTAAGGAAAAGACAAAAGTGAGCCCTGCAAAAATGCTAATTCACCCCTGGGTGGAGGGTTAGGAGTCTTTCAATAGCATGTGAGAGAGAGCGAGATGTGTGCAAGGGAATGTACGGTATATGTGGCTTAATCTTATAAGTGTTTTATGGTATGCTGTGTGGGTTGATGTCGTTTGGATAAGTATATTTGCATAGCCTCACACTTTCTACTTACTGTACTTGGTCTTTGTGTGAACGGAACTTGGTAAGCTTTGTGAACTTTGGTGGAGACAGTGAGGGCCCTGTATGAAACCAAAAGTAAAAACACACTGTTTCATTTCGAATGATGAAGTAGAGAAAGTGTTGAGTCCAACACCGACATGAGAAACAAATCTTCCCCTGAAGGTTTGGGATTGCTTCCAGACCGACTTGTTCAGGTGTTTCCATGTGGTTTACAGTGACCCATTTTCCCCTGTCTTCATGTTGAGTAATGCTGTGGTTTGTGAGAGCAAGAATTCACACCCTGTTCCTTCCATGGCAGAGGGGATGATCATCGGTGTGTCTTATGGCTGTGCAGAGAGCAAAAGGACATGATCCACTGCATGTGAGGAGTGATGGACTATTAGCTTAAGAGAGATGGGGTAGCCAGCCAGCAGAGAAGAAAGAGAGTGCACAGAATGAGAAGACTCACCAAAGGTGACACTGGTGAAAATAATTGTGTCTAATAAAGAACCAGCAGCAGTATAGTGATATGTCTGCCCAAGTTTCTTTCTCTTTTCAAATGTCCTTTTTCTGGCACATTTAGGAGGCAATATTACAGTTGCATTATAAAATGTAACGATTCAGATTAGTTTTTTTTATTTATTTGCCCACAGTAAAGTTTTCTTGTCGCTGATATTAAGCTCAATTTTACACTTCTTATTGTACTTGTGATCCCCATAAAATTCACCATCTTCAACTTAGGTTCAATCTCAAATGCCCTTCTATTTACTATCTTTGGTCGCTACATAGGGTATAACATAATGGTGTTGTAAAATGTACTTGGTGCACAATATACCCAATAGAATGGCATTTAATATTCAGCCACAGAAAGTGCAACTCCTTGTTTTTTTTCTTGTATCTTATTGTTGTATGACAATTTTCACTCAGCATTCTCTCTATTTTTAAGATTAAAGTATTGGCACACTTTTCTATGTTTGGGTCACTCATCGCCTTTATTGCAGGTCAACAAACTTGTTGTCTGTCGTGCTCAATAAGGACCCTATGAGATAGATGAGCAACACCAGTTGGCATAAAATAAACAATATGTCTGTTTTTTATTATTATTTCATGTCAGCCAATTTCTTTGGCAAGAATTTCGAGTAGTATTTTACGACTCGATTAGGTGGTTATGTTCTGTTGGTTGACTACTCGTGCCCATCACTAGTCACCACCCCACAACCTTCAGAGAACTGAAGGTGCTCCTATATTTAAGGGTTATGCAATGGGAAATGGACACTGGATTGTGGATTTGAATTAGTAACCATACTGTGCCATACTGCACTGTCTGGTGGAAAAGCATGTAATTGAATCCTGAGGATTGTCCCTTGTCCCTCTAGTCTACAGCTTAGGAAAGCATATATAGAGGCATATATTTTCACCTTAGGTATATTAATCTGCATACACATAATATATTACAATACATTAAATTCAGCCCAACATACTTTATTGTATGGACTAATACTGTACAGTATGAAAAGTTAAACTAAAAACAGAATGAAATGAAATAAATACTATTCCATTGTCACGTTTTGTTGAAGGGATGGGATGGGCACAATCGCGAGCCGTTTAAACATTTATTAGACACTAAAAACACAACACACCACGATACAGACATGCAATCAAAGACAACACGGGACGGGAGCAAGCGGGTATTTATACACATACTAATCATGGGAAACAGACAGGAGACAGGTGGACGAACACACACACATGGCTAATGGTGTCCGTTGCCATGGCAACCAGCACTCGCCGCCAGCCAAGCAGTCCCACGTCTTGAAGACCGTGACATCCATCATTAGCAGTTAGACTGATTGACAGCAGATTGAGTTAAACTAAATTCTGTTGACCTACCTTTCACTGTTTTTTTTTTGTTTGTTTGTAGGGGTTTTTGTTTAAATACTCTGCAATAACATGCTTGCTTTTAGGGCAAAGTAATTCTAAATTTAAAACTTTCTAAACTATTTTTTCAGTACAACAAAGCAGGGATAGCAATTGATCCCACTGCTCTTTTAGGGTGAGTAAAAGGGTGATGCACAGCCTGTCAAATCTTTGTAGTGGCAGTTTTATATCTTGTAAACCGAACATGACTATAATCATACCATATACTTAACGTCCCAATTGATAAATGTGAATTCATATCCCTAGCCATACTGCTTTAGTTTTTGCCCATGTTAGTAGCACTACCATGCCCTGCTGAGTTCATACCTTCTTGCTGCATGCAGATTTTCTTCATTGTCAGGGAGGAATGAGAAAGTCTAGTAAAACGGTAGTGGATGGTACCTAATGAAAGTATATAATTAAATTATTTACTTAATTCTAAGATGCAATGAACTTAATGATTTATTAAATAAATGTGGATTCACCTATCTGGCCTTGGTTTGTCAACATTTACCGCCTTACTTTTAGCTTCACCCACCATCATATCCCATGTTTGTAGATCCAGCAGGTCCTGCTGAGTTGATTCGTTGTTGCTGCACATAGCAGAAAGTAATGTTACCCAGATGGCCTGGCAGGCTATGAAAGGGTGGCTGAGTCCGGTGTTTTGGGGTCTGCTGCCGTTCCTCTCCACAGGTCTCTGTATCTTTGTGAGCCTTAATAAGGCCTGACCTGCTTAAAATCGTCTGCTCTGATGTGGCTAACCAAACCCCAGTGGATTCCCAGGCCCAAGCTTCCTGACTGTGGCTGGGCCTGTGCAGTAGTGAAAGCTGGGAGCTTCACCTCCCATAGGCATGGAATGCATAAGGACAAGCAATTACCCTGTTTCCTCAGGAGAGTAATGGCTTACACCTCACACACACAGTACCCATTTCACTGTACCAGGCTCTGAACATAATGGCTGTCAGAGTAAAACATATGGTTACTGGTGCTGGAAAATAGAGGATAACAAGCTATTATATGATTGCATGTTGTGTGATATTACATTTGACTCCGGAATGTGTAAACATAACATGCAATAGTTCATATAACAAAACCTTTCTGAATGAGACTGTTAGAAATATTTGTGTACATATATAACAAATGTAAGTATTACATTATACAAAAATGACTTAACATGAGTGTAAAGAACTACTTATTAGTATTTCTATGCCCTATACTAGTGTTAAACAGTCGTTAATATCGAGGGAACACTCCAGTTTTTTTTTCTAGTTTGTACTATAAGAAAGCCAAGGCTTATGCAAGTCAGAGTGAAAACACAAACACATTTCTGCAGTGTGGTTAAAAGAAATATATACGAAGTTCAAATTCTGATTTAAGCTCATGGCCCTAACTCTTTTTTTCCGTGGTCGCAACTCTCAAGTGGCATAATCATCAAAACATGGGTGAAATATGACTGCGGACCGGGGTTATTAAAACTGTTATTATCACGGGTGATTGGGGTTTAACAGGACCTGACTGTCACTGTAATAACAGGGTGGTTCACTTATAGGGTCATTGGCCTGTGTGAGTGACCAAAAAGAGTCATGAAACTTCTTTGTGTAGTACTTATGCCAGTAGTTCTCCTGCCCCGCCACATGCACATAAACACTCACCAGGGCCTATAAGCATGCACACCAAAACATCCACAAGCATATAGTCTTGATCAAAACTTTCCATCAACGAAACATTTTGTTCATCCTTACTCGGTCTTGTGTGGCTAGGTCTGCCTCATTATCCAAAACATCACTCCACTACCCATTTGAGTACATGTAACGCCTGTCAAATAGGATTTAAAAAAGAGATTTTCCACCGAAATTCCCTGCTCCAGATCAACACCATCTGAGCAGTCTGAACCAACAAACAAGCAGTCTGACCCATGAAATACGAGTGCAGAAACAAAGCTCTCCCTTCACAAGTAGAACCCTTCTCCTGGTCCCTTCCACTGGTCCCTGCCCCCTGGCCCTGTCACCCACTCTTTCATTAATTACCCCCACATGCGTAAAACTCGCTAGGTAGAGTGAAATGTGGCTCTAAAGGGGTTGTGTATGTCTCTTGAGCTACCCACAAACCTTCGCTGTTCTTGGCCTGTTTATTTGGCCCTGGTAATGGTCTCTGTCACGGGCGATTGGCAAAAGGAGACTCTGATTTACTCCAGGTGGCTTTTGGCTCATTGTCCAGTCTTTGGAGCTGCCCTGAACTCTAACCCCTGGCCCTTAGCCTGACCTGTGGCTTCATGACTGAGAGGGTCAGTATTTGTGCTCCAAGAGTGGGGTGACATGGGAAATTAGTGGGGATTCTCTGTGAGAGTGTGTTTGTGAGTGTGTGTAAACAGATACCCTCTTCCCAGTCCTCTCTTGGACCTACTTGCAAGGCTCAGATTCAAAACAATTCATATTTTTTAAATGCAGCAATTTAGTAATATTGACAAACGGGTGAATTTTAACTGAGATTTTACATCATGAGCAACATGCTAGGGTTTGGTAAACCAGTGGTACTATAGTCCATGCTATTGGCAGCAGTTGCTGCTGTCTAGACATACACAACATGATACTCCTTCTCAAATCCTGTCCTCCCCATGACTCTGGAAATACACATACACGGGTACGGGGTAAATAATAACCTCTGCTTCACTTCCCAAAATACCCAGGCATGTCTAAATATAGTGGAATGTGCTGCTCATTGATGAAGTGATTAGACTTATGCTAATACCCTGCTTATGCTAGCTGTGCTCTGTCCCCATTCCTTAGCTTGTCCTCCCATGCCTCAACATGCACTCTGAACTCTCTGCTCCACTGAGAGAACGCAGAAGCCAGCTGCCTGCTCAGCTCTGTCAGCAGAATTTTACTGCTTTAGCCCTTACTAACAGTGTATGCCATTACCATCCTAAAAATGTATAAGGTAACTAATAATAAAACCAACCATGATGTGGTGTTTGTGCAGTTCAAACTTCCTCTGCTGTTCAGAGATTGAGTTAGTGTTGTTGCAGTTTGTATTATGTTACAGTCTGTGTTGTAATGGCGCATATGCCTGCAGTCATTCTATCAGAATGTAAAAAGCCATAGTTCAGTCACATGTCTGGGAAGGCACATCGCCACATCTGGGTAAGTACTTGTCATTAAACAGATATTCATACAATCCTCAATACACAAAAGACGAGAGGATAATAGCAGCATTTGACCATGAAAGAGTATGTAGAATATAAAGAGTCTTTAATTTGTCAAGTTTAAATTGGATTTAACATGAACATGATGTAACAGTATATTCGTTTTTGGAATCTTAAGTATTCACTGCGGACAATATCCCTTTCTTTGCGTGTGGGCGCAGCACCCAGTCCTGTTGTTACTGTGGACTGCTGCTTGCCATTTAGACTGAACAGAGCATCCAGTTTATCTTCTAGTGATGAAAGAGTGTGGAGAAAGCGAGTGAGAAAACAATGTGACCCCACTGGTTGACATGTCGGGGTCAAAGGGGAAGATAGGCTCAAGGTCAGAGGTTAGAGGTTACCATGGACACCAACAGTGAGAGAGAATTTCTGGTCACTGGAAGAAGAAGCGATTCCTAACGCAGGCTGAGTGTGTAGCTGATCCCTCTGCTCTATAGCCCATAGATTTCTCAGAGCTCTTTCATTGCCTGCCTATGCCTATTGTGTGGAATGAAGAACTGTGGAACTGTGACAAACTGACGTGGGGTCAGCTCTCACACAACAATGCTGAGATTTATGACAAACTGAGCGAGTTCTAATGTTTACCTAAAATGTAACCTAAAAAGGAAATTAGAAGTTGAACAGATTAGAATAAATTTGAATAAATCCTCACAAGAAAGACAACTGAGACCCTTGTCTTGAACTCTGCGGGAGAGAGCTTGAGTCAGTTACAAATCATTTAATCATCTGAAATGTTGCAAAGTCTGAGCAATGCTCAAATGATGTTGAGGTCATAGTCAAGTTCAGCTTTGAGCGATGAGCTAAAATCTTTCAGTGCAGCAAGACTGTTTTATGTAGGAGAATGGGGTGCGGTTATACTGATGTTACCCTCTGAACATTTGCACAGTGGTACAGACAGACAGACTCTGTCAGGGTCCAGAGGTGCGTCGGAACATGGACGCCTTTTCTCCCATGAGGCTCCTTGTATAGAGCCAAGAAAGAGATTCTAACAAGAATAATAAGCAAGGCTAAAGGAAGGCCATTAGGAAGCAAAAGAATGATCATTGAAGGACTAGTGGAGGGCAAAAAGGGAGACAGTGGAACGTGACAAGGCCATGAATGGGGAAAAAATTGTACTGAACATGGGCCAAGGCAGCGCTAAAACTGAGGGAAAGTGAAAGCTGAGGAGGGCAAAGTGCAGTGAATGTAAGGTCAGGATTAGTACAGTACATTATGAGCAATCTTTCTGTGCCTGGCTTGGTGCCAAAACAAACATGAAGGCAAATCTGAGTCGGCCTAATTTAAGTGAGGTGAAGGTCTTTGGCAGCAATTCTGGTCTACATCTCCTGCCTTTTTAACAATCGTCTACAGCAATTTGCCTTGCAGGAGCCTTGCAGCCCCTGGCCTTTTTCTCTGATTGAACTAATCTTACCAGGCCTGCCGTTGCCTGCAGTCCCTGGTTTGTGTGTGTGTTGTATAAGTTCTGTCCATGAAAGTTCTGGTAACCTCAGCCACCAACGCTGTTAATGTACTGTAGTTTCTTTGGGGTCTTATGACACAGCGTTATACATGATGCCATCCTTAGATGTTATCCCTATAGAACCTAACATATTACCCAATTACTGAAACCAGGCCAGGCCTTGTCTGATTATTCATTTCTTCTTAATTGCCGATGGTTTTTAGATTAAATTAGTGGTAACTTAATGAGACAAATGAGAAAATCACATCAACATACAAAGGTATTCGTTTCTTTTTAGGGAAGGAAATGAACTGTAGTTTTAGGCCAGGGATATAATTGTTGTTAACTACGCGTGTGTATACCCGCCATACATATCCTGCATTCATTCGGCACGTCGATTGTGCATGTCCCAAAAAATGAATGCAACGCATGCGTGTGGTGCAATACCTGCGTAAAGCAGTATAGTGAAGCAATGTGCCGATCAGTAGGATGAGAGAAATAAACTCTCCGTTGTGGCAACGAGATTGGTTTAATGGCCTGACACACATCTATGCTGGCGCCGCTGCTGCTGCTGTTTCTGCCGTTTTCTCAAGTTACACATGATCCATTATCATAGCCTCCTCAACTCCCGCCATCTTCACTGTTTACCTTGTTGTGCAAAATCAGAGGAAGCGGTCAAAGAAGATATTCTGGTGCTGGCGATGTTTCAGCTCTGACCTGCCCCCTAGTGGACAGAGTTTTTAATCCTCCAGATATACAAAAGATACGGAAGCGAGTATGTGATCAATAACACTTGAGTAGCTGCACCTGTACACCTAGTCATGCAGCAAGTATAACCCCGGCCTTACTTTCCACTTTACCAGAACAGTTTAGCAGGTTTGTTGTTTTAATACACAGTGCAAAGGTTTATCCATGTGCCGAGAGACACACACCTGACTAACCCTGTATGTCCACAGGGTCAGAGGTTAGTATGGATAAGCAGAGGTCTTGCTGTCAGAGGTTAATGCTCATCCTAATCCACAGGAGTCTCAGGAGTCAAAGTTCATCTGAGGATGCATGAGTTCATTCAGCAAAGACTATACTCATGTGTTCTCCATAATGGACAGAGTAAAGGAACAGTTTCACCCCAAACTCCTCATTTGCTCTCACATGGTGTAATGCTTCGGCATTTTGTTTAAATGGCTTGTTTGTAACTGTGGCTTAGTGTGTATATACGTAGATGTGTGTAGTTGAGTTTCAGACCACAGTGGAACAGTGATGTCTCTCATATAGACTGTTTGGGGCTAAAAAACGATTCGTTTTGCATATGCAGCATGAGTGAAGGGAGATTCACTGAAAGCAAATGAAACACTCAGGGAAACACGAATCAACTGCTGACTGTTTTAAAGTTCAGAAAGCTCTCAAATTTCTTTCACTCTTTTTTCTCCTCTCTCACTCCCTTTTTCTCCCCCTAGCTTCTCTCTTCTCAGCTAATCTAGCTAATTAAAATGTGTTGGCCTTCAGAGTGATGCTAAAGCTGAACCCCTCCGCCCAGCTCTGAACGCCCACCGCTTTCTCACACTCGACAGAGGGGAGGATAAGAAAGAGACGGCTCACTCTTTCTGATTCTCCATCTTTCTCTCTGAACAGAGGCCGAATTCATGAGATGGACTCTTATCAGCTCCAGTCTCTGTGAATAGAGCTCTTCACTCCATGACACCCGATATATTCAAGCTATCTTTGCTTCTGCCGCAACATAACCCACCCACATGCAGCCCCCCCTCACACACGCACATTTACACATACATGCACTCATGCGAAAACCAATAACTGAGATAATCATGGACCCATACATATTTTCATGCATGGGAACTCACATGCATGAAATATAGAGCTGAGATATCAGGACTCAAAGAAGGGTATTAATCTTAAACCTCATTCCTGGCCTTGTAATCACTCAGGACTGATGGGCCCACATCTGTCCACTAAGTTCATGTCCAGAGTGCAATGAAGGCAATTCACTCTTTGACATACAAATGTTGTCCACTACATTTTTTCAAATGTACACATACTGCTATATCTAAAAAACAAAGGCCTCTGTATATTAACAAAACCTCATGAGTATGACATAACACTCATCCTGTTTCTCCAAAGTCCCCAGGAACAGTTTTATATTCCCACAGAGAGAGCCATAAAACTAAACTGTAATCATTTGGCCCTTGTTACTGCAAAATCCAGCATGGCTAACCCAAACTGCTTGTTGATGACATTTCTTGCTAGCCCGTATTTAGCGGGCTGGGCTGGAATGGTTGTGAGCAGTTAGGCAGCTATGCGCTGGTCTGAGCGCACATTTAGCAAGGGGAATATTAGGTGTCCTCTGTTATTTGTGGCAGGGACAGAATCCCCCTGCCTCAGCCTCTTTGAGGGGGCACAGAGGGGCTATATTATAGGATATTAAAGCATAATGATGGGGCTGTGTTCGACGGGCCATGGGAACGTGGTTAGCGAGTCTCGTTGTGGCCCACCAGCCCCGAGCCAGAGCCGGGTCAGCCTGCCACAGTCAGTCATTAGGGTGTAGGGGTAAGGGGGAGTTGTTTTGAGGAGGAAGGGGGTTCTGGGTCTTGATTAAACCAAACCACTTCATTGAGCACCCTCCACCATCTGCCCCATGTTTCCAGAGCTGCCCACCAGACCAACCAACGGATGGACAAAAGGCTTGTGGTATTCAGTATAGGCGCTGGGCTGCTGCCATGCTCCCGGAGCATCCTGGGTCAGAGCCTCCGAGCAATGAGGGATACAAAAACTGTAGTAGCATGGCAACCGGGAATTAAGGAAAACAAGTAGGAAAAGCAGTTTGTGTCTTGTCCAGGATTCACAGTTCAGCTCCTGTTTTGGGGCAGGTTGGACACCATAACTAGGTAACATCATCAGAAACCACTCTCTTACCCTTGGAGGAGTCCGAGAGTTGAAAGATAAGCTTCTATTTCACAACATTCCTTTGAGCAAGCCATGCACTCAACACATACTGACATTCCCCTCTGAAGTAGTAAAAAGGAGTCAGTCACAGAGCTTGGAATGATTGTTTACTGGTCAGATATAATGCTGGTAAGAAAGAACATTTACCACCATGTGCCACTCTTATCAGCTGGTTTATGAAGGAATGTGTGTGGGAGATTGTACATACAAGTGTAAAATAATGAGTGCCTATGAGTGTGTATGTGTGTGGGGGTGTATGTCTAACCCTTAAAGTAGCAGAGAGATGGGCTCTGGCAAGCACATGAGTCAGGGGAAGTATGACTAAGTCTGAATAAAAGTCTATGGAAAAAATAATTGGCCCTGCAAACTAAATGACTAACTACTGAGTGCAGGCTTCATCAGATGCAGGCCCACACCCTTTCTAATCTTTATATTGTAAATCACCATACATACATCCGAAATGGCCCCCTGTCTTCTCTCTTTCATTGCTGGCCCCCATCTATCCACCACAAAGTGTAAATCAGGCCCGAGTTAATGGCGGTTCATCTTAACATTATTTCAACCCATCTCTACCATGCACGGTTCGGTATAATTAAGCAGGCTTAACACTATGATCCCTTAAAGGTCCTGTTCCTGCTGCATTCCTTCATTGGAGATTATAGTTTGTGTTCAGCTAAGAGCTTGCCATCAACCACTTATCAAAAGTGCTTTCCCATGCTCTATGCTCCCCCCAACACACAGTTGTGCTATTCTTCTGAAAGTTATTATGATTCCATTGGAAACGGACTGACCAATATCAAAGTTCCAGTAAAGATATTGCATTTCTGTTTAAATATGTTGAATTGTATATAATGTTAAAAAAGTATAGGAGTCAAATAAATAGTATAAAAGACGTTTTTCCATATTGATGATAATACTTGGTAGTATTAATTACAAGGTATCATCATACCTCTCTGAGCTTCATTGGCCTTATGCCTAACTGACAGTATAGCTAATTATGTAAGTGTAGGATAAACTACTCTGCAGCGTGACCCATGCCAGATGCATGGGCATGTACATTGGCTCTTAAATGCTGCCAAGACAATGTTTTGAGCTAGCCTAATCTCTAAATCTTGTCAGCTTGCAGTGTGGGTGAGCCTTTTCTTGAGTGGTCCCCTACTGAAAAGAGCTCCATTTCCACATGAATCTATTCAGTCTCTCTCATTCTCTCTCTCTCTAGTTTACTTTCCCTGACTGTGAGAAAGCTGCCCTGAGCCCAGCTCATCCATATTCATGGCTTGAAAGACCTGTCCCCGGGTGTTGGGGCTCAGGCCAGCCGGGTCCCATGCGCTGACGAGCACTGCTGAGCAGCTCACTGGCGCCCATGAAAGCGGCTACAATACAGATTCACATGCAAATAGCACCCTGAATAAAAGACAATCTTAATTTAGCCAATTCAGTGAGTGTGTGTGCATGTGTGTGTGTGTGACTGTTGGCAGAGATTGGTAATGCATTGCAAAGTTTATGTGTGTGTGTTTCAGATTGCGAATATGAAAGTAAAACAAGAGGAACTTTCAGTAAATGTGCCCTAGAACCAGCTGAAAAGACTGTGATTCATGTAGTTTGTGGATGTACATTGCGTGTATTCCATGTGGCAATTTTTATAATATACTGTATTTGGGTTTGTGTTGTGTGCAAAAAAGTACCTTCATCTCATCCCTTCCAGTTTAGTACTGTATCCAGCACTGTGTGAATCTGCATTGTGCCCACGTTTGCACCACATCTGATTGGGAGTCAAAAGGGCTCACTAGGACAGATTCAGCAGGCCAGAAATGGTTACCAGGGCAGCAGCAGTTGCTGGGGGGTGACTAAGTAAGGGCAGTGCAGCAGAGGAGGTTGGTAAAGTCATTAGCAACCTTTACCATATGAAAGCCAGTGAGAGTGCAGAATCGTGGGGAGGGTTTTAACGGGATGGCCCATCTCTGCCAAACCAGGGCTAATGGGGGTGGGCTGTAGAGGCGAGGGGGTGGGTGGGCAACAAAGGTGCTATTGAGCCTGAATGAGCCCCCTGCTCAGTCATAGACAAGGGGAATTCCTCCAGTTCTCCACTGTGCTGGAATGGCTTGAAAAAAATGGTCATCATAATAGTAGTGCCCTGGGTTTCTCCCTGCCTGATTACTGTACTTGAGTAAGTTAAACTATAAGCAGATGATGTAGGCAATTTCCTTTAAAATCAAGTGAAAGCTGTATTTGTTCATTTACTTTTTAGGTTTTAGCTTGTTCATGTTCATGTGGCATTTTTTAAATGTACCTTCAAAAACAGGAACTGGCCCAAACAGGAACCAACAGAACTTATAGTTCCTTTTCTATTAACATGAGAGACAACTGCAACAGTCACAGTGGCGACAGTAAAAGTGACTGCATCTTTATTTCAGCGTGCAAGAACCAAGTACAACATTGTGTGGCGTAGTACGTATAAACAATCAGCATCGAGCTATGCTGTTAGCTCCGCCTTCAAGTACCATTAGTCCCTGTTGGTACCAATATTGAGCAGGTACCAAAAACCATACAACTGTTGGTACTGGACAGGTGGCCAATGGAAAAAAACACAGTTCCGGTTTTCTGGTGACAAAAATTCAGGTACTTTGTGCAATGGGAAAAGACCTCATATGAACATGGGTGGTAGAGAAATGGTGAAAAATCATATAATTGGAACAGGATATTGATGGAGAGAAAGAGACTCTTATAATCTTGCATGTGTGTCATTTCAGCTTTAAACTTAAGACTCCGGTTTTCTGTGTCTGCAGGCGTATTGTGCTGAATTTAATGCTGTTTTTGTAGAATTGCACTAATCACCAGTCCTCTCCTGGCTGTGTGAAGAGGACTGCACTGACCCTGACTGGACTGGCCTGGTCTGCACAAAACAGAACAGGACAGGCCTGGATATAAAAAAAATCATCTTTGTAATTGTTTTCCTCCAGGACAGCTGACATGAAGGTTACTTTCTACTTGAGTCATTGGCAAAGTAGCGAAATTGGCACATTACATTCTGTAAAAAGGATCTGAGGTTAAGGGATCATAAAGCAATGGGAGAGCAACGAGGAGTGTCTGAGTGTGTGAAGCAGACTTAACAAAATCTGGTCTTTTTCAGGACACACACTCACACAGGCGAGCCGGGGACGATTAGTCACGGGGTTTGATCCCCTCCCCATTTTTATCAATTAACACTCGGTACGTGGGAAAGAGAGGAGGAAAAAATGCAGGGATTAAAAATGAGATGGACAGCAGCATATGTTCCCTCTTTTCCTCTCTGTCTCCCTCTGTGTCCCTGAGCACTGCTGGGAGGCCAGACTCAGATCACTGGTACAAATGACAAGCCAAGAACAATGCTCTCACCCAGGTCTCACTCACAAATAACTTTCACTTCTGTCTTTCAGACGTTTGTTTACTGTTTCTGCTACTGTCTCTTTTCTGTCCTTCCAACATCCTGTCGGCTGAAAGTCAACTATAGCTTTCAGATGCTTTGAGAGAGGAGGCTTTCTGTGTTTGCCATACCACTGCTCATTGCAGAATATTTCATGTGAGAGAAAATTGAGCAGAAAAACAATTATCCTCTTGTTTTACTGTTCCTCTGCATGCAAAATGCATACTCATGCATACTAATGCTGTTTGAACTTGCTTGATCAGAGTCATAATTAACGCTGATCCCAGGATAGCAAGTTCCATCAGCCTTAATCTAATAGTAGCATCCATACACATGCATGTCCTTGCTGTAATGAATTAAATGTCACACTGTTTGGGATTCTACTGGGCACAAAAACTGTCTCCATGATGTTACATTTGAGATAAGAACGCAATCAAGGTTGAGAGTGTGTGTGTGTGTGTGTGTGTGTGTGTGTGTGTGTGTGTGTGTGTGTGTGTGAGTGTGTGTGTGGTGTGGTGTTAATTGGATAAGC